>CAJFCO010000444.1:1641202-1662410 GCA_904066015.1 Synergus gifuensis
TATATATATATATATATATATATATAAAACATTATTGCATGGAGGGATGTTTTATGGCATTTTTTAAAATTAATTAACATTTTACATCGTTTTTTCTAAATTGATGAAAGGATGAAGATATAGCATTATGATATTTATATAGGAAAATTTTATGATGGGTTTTACACCATTTTGTTTGTACGATTTCATGAGAAAATGTTTATACTTTTTTCATGCTTTCGTCAATTTTCTTTAGAGATGAGAGAGAAGTTTCTGGAATTAGAAACCTTTCCTTGTTTGAACTTTCTTCTCTTGATACCCATCCAACCCTTTTCAAGAAACCAAAAGCCCTTGGGATCTTCTTGAGCTTTTGTGTTTTACGAGACTGCGTGAAGATCAACGAAGGTTCCACGACTGCGAATTATTATCCTTGAAACTAAGCAAAAGTGTCACATAATTCTGTCTGAAAGGAACCTCTCTAGTTTATACGATCTTCACAACGACAACTTGTGCTTTCCTTTTAAAAGCAATATAAAATTTATTTACACATTAGAATTTAATTTGCCCAATTTATGTAAAAATATTGAACTCCATATTAATCATATAAATTAATAATTTGATCTTCCCGTTCGATGCGTTAAGCGCAAATTTGGTTAATATTATATATTATTTGGTTATTATTTGGTAATAGTATTGCTAAATTAAATTTTAATAATCTAATTTTAACATATAACATATTTTTTGATTTCTAAAATATCTTTCTGTACTATTCTGCAAAGGTAATTTCAATTTGGTTCAAGTGCTGAACATTCCAATGAACGAATTTTTGTATTGATTGCATTTTAGACGAGAAAAAGTTTTCAAACATTGATTAATTTGCATTAAAAATAATTCTGCAGAAAAGAAACTTGTAATGTCTATTTTTATTATTATTTGGAACAATAAGACACTTAGGAATTTCAAAAGTTTTCTAGGAATTTTATAATATCAAAAGATGTTTAAGAGAATTTTAAAGGATTTCGTGAAATTTTAAAGGATACGAAAAGATATTGAGAAATTTAAAAAATACCAAGAACCGATTGACTTCACATTTATGATCAAAATAAAAGACGAAGGCGACAAAGAATCAAAGTGAATATATATAGTATAGACACACTCAAAAAACTGTTGCCAAAATTCTGGTTATTTTAATTTGACTTTCTAGCTAAAACAATTTAAATGCCGATTAAATCAATCAGAAAAAAACAGTTCTGGTTATTTTAACCAGACATTTTTTTGACTGTAGGATTTTAAACTAAAAATTGATAAAAGAGATAAATGAAATCCTACCAGAAACAGCAGATTAATTCCCTTAACACATAAAGTCACGCAATTTTGCAAGCGAGTGTTTTGCTAGCTCACACATATATGCATCCTACAATATATGTTCCTCGTACGTTTCATCTTCCCCGATGTAGCTTCACGCTATTGTTTTTCTCTAGCGAGAGAAATTGTATTTTAGAGAAAATCAGGTTAGCGCAGCCCGCCGAAAGCGAACGAGATAATAAATAGCAGGATAGAACGGGGTTGGGTGGGTTAAGCAATTATAAATTGAAACGCTCGCGTGTTATTTATCATTTTATTGCGAATGGTCCAAACGGCACGACACGACGCAATGGCGTATGTGTTGTACGCAAAACAATAGCAGCCACGATATGCGATACATGCAATACTTTTTTGTATCATTATACTAACAAATGCACTAAATGTAATGCGCGCTCCTAGAAAAAAGTGTTTCATATTCTCTTCTGATGCCACTTTGTTTTAATTAAGCTTATTTATGCTAAAAGCTTTCACTTTCTTCTTGAAATTTATAACTCTGAATCTGCAAGTTTTGATACAACCAAAAAGAGAATTTTATTTCCAAACTAAAAAAGACACCATAAGAATGAATGAATCTGTATATTAACAATACATGTTTAAATCATATACTAAATTTAGTCCGTGAAAATATGGCTATAATAAAATGTACGATGGACCGCATGATAAACAGAGTCAATTATGCATTCATTCTGTTACAGAAATTATTAACGCGTTCATTGAAGCTTATTTATGCTCAGGTTTAATTGACAGAAGCTCTGATAGCTGTCATAAAAATTGAACTTTAGATTATTAAGGAAATATTATAAATGTGCAGATGCTTCTATAGAAAAATTGATATATTTGATAAAACAGTGAATTATTAATATGCGGTGATAACTAGTATATGTATTATATTACATTCAGTACAATGCAACATTAATTTAAGACTATTTATTTGACAGTCGGTTTATGATGGTTTACGGTTAAGTGGAGTAATTTACATGAATTCGAGTACACCCACTTAACATTCACTTTACATCCGGAACCCTATTTGCATTTGAGATCATATCTGATTCATACTATAAGTGCTTCTAAATCGAAATATTCACATACAAATGCGTGTAACTCTAGAGGAAACATCAAATAGCTCAAAATGCATGTTCGGATCATTTAAACAATAATCGTTAATGAGATCACGAATTTCAAATAATGAAATGGTGCACTACTCTATTCCATTAGTAACTTCGTGTTAGTTCAGATTTGAACAGAACAGAATTATTTTTTTTATTATAGAATATTTTTTGTATTAAAAAACAATATTTCATATTCATAGACAATAATCATCTCTTATATTGAAATAAATAAATACCAATTTGTGTTGCCCCAGATAAATCCCCTTTGACGCGCTCGACGTTCGCCAAGGTTTTAAGCTCAGGTACAGAAACTCGCCGGTGCTAAACTTTTTGATAAATGGACAGTCATTAACTGTGGTAGCGGAAGATTAATTTAGATTTAATATGTGCTGTCGACTTTCGCGCCTCAAAAAGAGAATCCGATCCGAGAAAACGTCAGGGGTTTAATGTGTATAAACGAGCCATTTAGTGCACGATATTTGTTGCGAATATTGGGCTATGAAGAAATGATAATCCATGTATGGGATTATTATGTTAAACATTCTCTAAAGTAAGATTCATTCCATTTTTTATATTATGATTATAGTCCCTGTCATTTCCCTGTCATTTCCCCAAAATTTTAGGTATAGATTACCATTCTGAAAAGTCAGGAAGGGAAAGGATTAAGTGCAAGATCCGTAACATCTGTTCCGTCATTAAACATTCATACTGCAGTAACTTATAGGATTATACATCGTTACGTTTATGTACTTTAGCTCTTACACTGTCTGTAAGTTATAGCCGCTGTTAGGTTCTCCTATTCTAGCAGAATACGTTCAAATCGATACACGTATGTGTCTGTGTTTTTTTTTTAGATATATGTGCATGTACAGATCGTACAGTACAGTGCATTCCGCATATAAAAATGAACCCTTCTAATGCCTCAATATCTCTGCAATATTAGAAATATTTTATCGATCGAAAGATATGTCTATGTTATTGTTACAACTTTCTGAATTATTAAATCAGATTCTGTTATTTATATAGTTCATTATATACAGGGAAACTAGGGACAAACAAGATATATACATATACAATATATTTACATATATTGTATATGTAACTATTAATTATTCAAAAAATAAGTTAATATTGTACAATTCACTGCATAGTTAAAATACTTCCGCGTGTTTTCATTGGAATAAAGCTCCGTTTGTTAATTAAGAAGAAACCAAGTTTTTCTTGAAGCTGTTTATTTTATGTGTAGTTTTAATAAACTCAGAAAGCATGTACAAAGATGTTTTTGTCTGGCGGAGAATTGAGCCCTTTTCAAGTGCTATATACGGGCTTTTTCACCTTGACAAAATCGCCCAACCCTATTCTTTTAGTATAAACAGAAGACTATCTCTCTATCTCTTTCATCGTCGAAACTCTCCGGAAAGTTTCGTCCCTCATTCACTGTTCAACGGGATGTAGGAGCATTGGACAAAAAATTTGCTGCGCGTGCTCAAGGACTGATGAAGGATACTGAACAGCACAAGAGACTTTAAGGGGTGTGTGGTGTATGTCCCCAACTCGAGCAGGTAACTAGACTTAGAATGGTTTGCTATATGAAGAATATTAAGCAAATATTCAAGAAAATATTCAGTAAAATCTTGTAAATTCAGTGGAAATGGAATTGACATTCCGTATTTCTTAATGCTTTCATCAAACTTAAGGTTTACAGTAGATATGTACTATATATACGAAAAGGCTTTAAAGAACCGAGAAAAGCATATTTTGAACATTAAAAGACTTCTCTATCTCGAAGTTAATGGAAATTCCTGTCTGTTATACAAAAGGCCTATGTTACATGCGCGATACTTAAGTTTCCTAATGAATTCTAGCAGAGGGGACTTTGAAGCACTTCTGATACTTCTGTCTCCGTTAACTAATAACAATAGTCCTTTCTCTCCCTCGCTGAGATTCTTCGGGTTATTCAAATGCCCCCGAAAAGGTGAACTGCCAAATGATTGCGAGAGGCAAAATGAAACAAGATGAGGATAATGAAGCAAAACTTAGACTCTCATAGAGAGAAGGGTGAGATAAGTTCTGGGGTGGAGTAGCTGCGTTTTGCAAAAGAAACAGGAGAACGTCTGTAATCGTTAAGTGTGTCCGACCCACGGGGTGGCACTTTCCTAGAGCTATTTAATTGCGCGCACTTTTCCCTCTTCCATCGCGAAAAGCGTAGGTAAAGACTTGTTCCATTCTTGGAATTCAAGAGTAGAGAACTTTCTACAACGAGATGGGTACTACTTAAGGTCTTACTATACTTCAGGGAAACTAGTTCTCTAAGGGATTATTGATCTTCTTCTTCTTCATACAAAAAAGAAAAAGCTGATAGCAAGTTTTAAGTAAGCAGAGTAGATACTATAATCAATCCATCATTACATATTTATTATATAGTTAATTTAACAGATTTAAGAGGATTTCATAAAGGATTATAAAGAATTTCCAGGTATTCTATATGAGTGTAAGATTTAAGGGAGATCTAATTAAATATCTCAAGAGATTTTCAACGCTTTCGAGGGATTAAAAAGAATTTCAAAGGATTTAAGGTTTTAAATAAATTTTTAAAAGTAAGTAACCGGTCCCTAGACTGATTAAAAAGTATTTATAGTACTAAACTTAGATAGACATCAAAAGATATGGATAATCTAGTGATCCCGAAAGGACAAGCTTCACTTTATATCCCTTTGATAAATAATCTTTACACCAGCATCTCATGCAAAATTCCATTTCTCAGATAATCAAATCAAACCGGAAGGAACGTATCAAGAAACTGAAACGAGTTCTAAAAAATTTACGATCTGAATTACGTCAAGTATATCTAAGACGGTTATCGTCAAACTCAAAGGGCAAGAGAAAATGATGTTGGTCTTTCCTGTTGTACGAGAGAACAATGGAAACGGAGGGCACGATCTTTGATAAACCATAAATGAACGCACCCTTTGCACTTTCTTCGAAAGAAAAGAACACCGGTGCCAGGGAACTGTTGCAGAAAATAAATTGAAACTTTTAACAGCCCCAAGTATTTAAGGGCGAGGGTAATTGATGTTTTCAAAGTCTCTTGCTACAGAGGGTGAATATAAACTACTATTCACTGAATATTTGAACTACTTTTAATAAATTGCCTCAAAGCAAACAGCTTGAATCAATTTCGTGAATGATTTTCGAAACTTATATTTGAAAATGGATGGAGTTACTGAAATCTGCAGTAGTCGATTGCAAAATCAATAACTCCTCGATTGAAACGTGAACGAAAATTGAAGATTCGATGAACATGAATAGAAAAGTCAACGCATGAACGTGTTAAATATAAATATAGTTAATTGACAATAAAACCGAGTGTATGAAGAATTTGAGAAAACCCATTTCAACCAGCACTGGATTTTTCATGGACTCCTCTGTAAAACAGTTAATGCTCGATGATAAATTCTGCTCAGAGATATATATCCGAAACGAACGCCCATTCAAATTGCGAACATCGAATTGAGCAGATATCGTGTTTCACGGTAGGCTCACCGAGTTATTGCTTTCCCGTGCTCAGCTCGAGGTTATAGGATGTTTTAGGGGCAACAATACATAACATGGTCCCAGAAGTCCTTTACGAGACGGAGCAGGTGTTAATGACCAAAACAGATACAGGGAAGGAGGGCTTCTGCTTAGTGCACATTTGTGCAAGCTCTTACCGTAACCTAAGTACGCACGTATTTTCAACGTTTATCCAACAATTTCGCTTTTCCTCCCCTTCCACTGGAGCAACCAGCGGCTACCTAAACTCAAGAGAAGCTTTAACACTGAAAACGACCGATCTCCTTGCTTATTTTCGAGAGAGGAAACGAGCGTTAACGCGTGTCCTGCGTACATACTGCTATAAATAACCAGTTGGAGTTCCAGCCACACTACAAAAGCAGCCGGTAAACTTTGTTAACGAGATACTAATTCCCAGTTGGACCTTCCTTCGACGAAGGAGTTTACCTCTGGGGAATGCTACTCGGGTTTCCTCGGTCCCTCACCCCTTTCATCTTTTATGTACGTACAAGACATTAATTATATGAAGGAGCTAGAAACAAACATGAGGCGAACTCCTCTTCGACGTGTCGCGGGTTTTTAAAGCAAAAAGAAAATTTATTTGCGGTAAAAAAATTATATATATATATATATATATATATATATAAAAAAAAAAATATATATATATTTTTTTTATTTACGGCTGTACGGGTAAAAACAGGCTAAAAAAGACGAAAATCCACCCCATTTACGGCTGTACCAGCAAAAACAGGCTAAAACGACGAAAATCCACCCCATTTACGATTGTACGGGCTAAACCAGGCTAAAACAATGAAAATCCACCCCATTTACGACTGTACCATCAAAACCAGGCTAAAACGACGAAAATCCACCCCATTTACGGCTGTACCAGCAAAACCAAGCTAAAACGTCGAAAATCCACCCCATTTACGTCTGTAAGGGCAAAAAATTCTTGTCTTGACATGCATCATTTAGAAAATCGATGGATTATTAGACGAAAATGATCTGAAGCTCGCAACCAATAACCATACATCTCATGCCACTTAGGTCAAGAGGTTCCGAACTCAACAGTTTATATACACGTAGAGCTCACTTTCATGGAGGACCTTCTCGCTTCTGCGAGCCCTATGGGGATCATTATGGGTCGCACTACTTAACATATGATTCTGCCGTAAGCCCCCATGCTACTCGTTATGGGACAACTTGAATTCATGTGGGTAGGTATATGTCCAGTTTCCCACTGTGAACGAAACATCCGCAGGACGCACTTTGCGCGGAGGGTCGCGTACAGAACCGATAATCGAGCACCGATACTAGAAGGCATTATACAGGAAGCACGAGGGCCATTTTCCTATCCACCACCACCATAGCCATCATCCTACACCAGCAGCGAGGCGATGCTGCACACTTATCACGTTGTTATCGATCCTTGGTGAATTACGACGAACGCGTGCCACTTACCGATCCACGTGCTCTACACTGGGAAATAGAAATTTTATGGTCTTTCGAGAATGTTCACTGCGGTTCCTTTTCTGTAATCCGACACTTGAGTAATAAGCACACATCTAAAATTCGAAAACCGGGACTCTGGAGGCATGTTTCTCGGCAAGCATGGAAAATTAACTCAACTCTATACTCCAGAACCTTGAGTACGGTAGAACTACCTAATTTTGGACATGATTTTAACTTCAGACAGCCATTTTTCTCTATTAATTATTAATTTGAATGAAGACAAATGGGTGCGTTAAAGTTACGGTTATGTCTGAAATTACATAATTTTACCGTAGTAAATGGTAAATGATTTTGAATAAACTAAAACTGATTCAGCACGAAATACTCTCAAAACAGGATTTTTAACTAGATAATTTAATTTTCAGGTAGATAATTTAATTTTTAACAGAATAGTTGAATTCTCTTGTAAGACTTAGTTGATTCAGTCCAGATTGAAGTAAAAACGAGAAAAAGGGGGATTTTTCTTGAAAAGAGGGGAAAAAGGAGGAATTCGAAAAAAGGGAAAAACAGAGATAGAAACTAACTTCAAGAAGAGAAAATCTGCTCTCGCAAAATACTTCAGAGCCTCGGATTCTTCTTTACCATCCCTCCGGAGCCCCTTCGCATTTTCTTTCAAGAAAGGAAATTCTCTATGAGGCCTTAAACCTCTTCGATTAGCTCAATTCCACAAATTCGCTGTTTTCTGCTTTGGTTGCGCAGCCTTTGTATGCAAGTGACGTCGAATCGAAAGAGGAATATTGAACTAGAGATAGAGAGAGGAATAAAAACGGGAATAGAAATGGGAATGAAAAGGGGAATAGAAATCAAACGACTAGACGGGTTTGGGAGCTTGATTCAAGCCAAGCTGATAGCGCCAAAGTTTTACGCGCTTGTTCCTGAACCGCAGATAATAACACGCGGCATCCCACGCCATAGCGAGTCAAACCGCATCCTATCGATACACACAGCACGTATTGAGTCGAACATGAACGCACACGTGCTTGCACCTGCGGCTCCACAGATCCATCCATCGATACATACACACACACACATATATATACATATACATACATACATACATATATATATAAATACATATACATTGACAGACAACTTCGGTGTTGTATCTATACCCCTACCTGTGTACACCGTCGGAGACGGGATAGGCTACAGATCCTTCCCGAGGGATGCATTATACATGTGGCCCGATCCTCAACCCAAACTCACCCCCATACACTAGACCAAAAGGGATCTCCCTTTACCGGTTCGCCGCTCCAAGATTGATAAATAATATTATTTCCTTTTCCTCGATTCTTCCTTCCTTCCTGCTTCAGGTCTTTGGCAGCAACCTCTGTTCGAGCCATTCTCAATCCACTGTAATTTTCGCGGATTTTCTCAAGGAAATCCGGAGTTTGAATTTGTTTCTGCATCGTCGTTTCGCACGCGCCCTCTTCCAGAATCTCGTCATCTCGTCTGCCTTAACTGGTTATTTTGACCCTCTGAAAATCACGTTTGTCGTCCTCTTGTGGCTTAAAGGACCTACTTTACTGCGGACATGTCAAGCATTTCACCAAAGATATCACTTTTCAATCTTTACCCATGATCTTGGAATTTTCAATTCCCTACTTTAAGACTCGAAAGCACAAATCCCCTATGAATTTGAAATTGAAATTACATTCCCTTGAGATTTGCGATTGTCGAGGTTCTCGCAAACCCTTTCACTGGAAATTAAACTTGTGGGGTATTAAGTCTAGTTGTAATCATTCTCGAATAAATTGGGCGGAGGTTGTCAATTATACGGTTCGGAATTGATTAATGACAATAGGATACTAATTAAAAAAATTAAAGGGATTTAATACGAGATTTTAATTATTCTGTTGAAATTCTTGAAAAATCAATTGAAAACCCATGAAATCCCTTAAAATTCCCCAGAGTTCTTAAAAATCTTATTAAATTTTATGAATTCCTTTAAAATTCTGCGAAATCTTTTAAAATTCCTTTCTAAAAATGTTATGTAACGAAATGTCTCTAAACTCTTGCATACATTCTTCTTTTAAACCTAATCTCTTTTGAATCAGCGAAATTTCCGCTGATGGTTCAGATTAAAAGAGCTTTTTGAATGACTTGAAGCTGTAAGAAGTGAAACAAATAATCATATGAAATATGAAACGAATTCTTTTTAAAACGTCTTAAATTGATTTGCATTCACGGTCTATTTTGAAATGATTTATTGGTCAAGGGGTTTCAATTTGCAAGCATTGAAAAATGGCGAAGAGCGGTCAGAGGTTAAAATTTACGGAAGAACATTTTGAAATTCTAGACTGCACGGAGTTTGCCGAGTGTTCCTTACGAGAGTTTTCGAGAAATATTTCGCAAAATACATTGCACGTGCGTGCTTGTGCGGTCGAATTGAAGAACCAAGTCGTGAAAACCGTGCAAAATATCGTTTCCATTCGTTTTTCCTTCGAGAAAATGCAGAGGCAGTCCAGAAAAATGCAGGACTCCCACGTATAAAATAGGAAAATAGCCTCAGGATCGTAGTTACTTTTAGTACTCTATGGGTAAAAATACTAAGGGATTTTATACATATACGCATATTTTATACATATTTTACGCGATATGTAAAAAATACAGGTGTTTATTCGTCATAAATACAAGTGACTCTACTTTAGTCTATCTAAAGCTTGTATATGCCTTCGAAATTTACCGGTTTTTAATTTTTGTATCTTTTTTGCCCTTCGGCTATATTTTGCATATTGTAAAAATGAATATATTTACTTTTTGGTTAATATTTTTTTAGAAATACTCGCGACTAAAGCATGTAGAATTTATATATATTCATATATACCATTAAAATTTTTTTTTTCAATGTTCGTAAATTCTTTTTCAAGTAAAATTTAAATAAAATTTAAAAATACAATTTTTTAAATTTGCTTTCAATATTGCCTTACTTTGAAATTGTTATTAGGCTAGTATCTATTTGTGAAAAGAGGCTTAATCGACCAAGCAGAGCACTAGAATTTATAATCTATTGAAAGTGTTACTTTGAGACTCACAGGTGGGATTTAGCCCATCTTGTTGATGTTTGGTGTTTGGGGTAATTCGTTTTCGATTTGAAGCCAATGGCCAAGATTCCCAGGGGTGAAACTATCGTCAGACTTTCGAAGGATGGAATCGCTTAGAGCCATTGCTGCGGGTTTAAAGTTCTCTCGGTGTTACGTGTTACCTCTTCAATGCCTTGGGAGTCAAGTGTCTAAGATATCTAGCTGAGAGCTGAGCTCTCAGATATTTTCAAATATCTGGAATAATAATAGAAATATTATTAAATAATTAATAAAATAATAGAAATATTGATAAAATGCTATTCAATAAGCACACACAATTTTTATATATTTCCTGAAGTAATAAATATTGTTTTTAAATTCCTGTACTGCATAAACTGTAATGAATACAAATATTCTTTCTTGATCATCCCTTGTATGGAATAATAAATATAAAACAATGATACTAGTATATAATTTGTAGCTCGTTAAAAATAAAATTACAGAAAATAGAATTCTCTAACCCAGATATTTTTTTCCTCCAGCGTTCGATACTTTTAAAAGCCATTGCTTGTCGCTGTTGGGGTATTTTAAAAAAGAACGAATCCAGTGCAGACGCCACAGTATTATTTTACGTGAAAAAAATTTTAGTTCTATATTCTTGAGTTGAGTTCCAAGTTTGAGGCAAAGAGTCATCATTAAATATGATAGATATTTCGACATAGTTATGAAAAAAATAATTAAAAAAGTTGTATCATTTTAGAAGGATTCATAGCCAGTAAAATTTCAGTTAGAGAATATTGAATATTTATAAAAAATTCAAGGAAATTCATTCAAAAATTCAAGCACAGAAAATATTACTCAGTCAAAATTTCAATTCATTGACATTTCCTGGTTTAATTGCCACCACAAATTAATAATGTAATTAATTTACTCTTAAATTTAGACTCGAACTCTATACTTAAAAAAAATAAGAGTCAAACTTAGCAAAAAACAGTTATCTCCCGAGAATAATCTTTATAGCATTAGTTTTTGTCAAAATTATTTTAGAAAGCAAATAAAACTATGTATTATCTTCGTATGAATTGTAAAAAATCATAATTTTAAAATAAATAAAGAACACTGTTTGCCTGGTTGCCAATTTGAATAATACCCATAACCTACATTGTCATAAAAGTTCTGTTTTTTTCAGAAAAACCTAGCCTAGAAATACTCACAAGCACCTCTGGTCATCAATAGAGTCGATGACAATCACTTTCTGCATGCAAATCATCTCGACCATCAACAACAATCAAAACTTGTTCAAAGTAAATAAACACAAAAGTCACCGAACTCCAAATTCCTCGGACACTCAATAACAGAATAATGGCCGATTTATTCATCTCCGGATAAAATTTATCTTGCAGATAAACTCTATTTAACCATTTCTGATTGGTGGAATCAGGGTTTATCTGCAAGATAAATTTTATCCGGAAGTGAAGAAATCGGCCATTACACACATCACTTTACAACACTAACACTCCGATTGCTCCAAAATCACCTGAAATTCCACATGAAAAGTGAAAATTTTTTATCAATTATCACACTTTCAGCACTACAACTCCGCATACGAATTCTCCCCCGTGAACGACTCGACGACCAATGACTGAACGACGAACTCCCACACCCCGCTTTTTGCGTCGGCTCGATTCGCCACCGACCGATAGTTCAGTTTCAGTCCGACCCGGACACCCGACCGAGCGAGACGTGTGCCTGTGTTCTCAAAGTTCTTTCGTCGAGCACACCCGAGATGTCAAAAAATACTTCAAACCGTTTCTTCAAACACCACTATTAGACTTACTAACCCGAAGTGACTCGCGCGCGATTCTCAATTCGTAATCGGTAACTGAGAAAGAAAAATTAACTGGAGAAGGAAAAAAAGAGCGACTGGCAAGAGCAGCAGAGAACAGCACGCCGGCTTTTGGTGGCAGAATCGATAGCACGCGAGCAAGTTGCCTTTCTGGTCCGAGTTGCTGATTTTCCACTTTTCTTGCTTGAAATTCGACATCACGCGAAAAACTACCCATCATTCTTTGCGAAAACGGATCCTCCCGCCAAGTGCAAAAGTGTTATTGTTATTATTACAGCCATTTGTAGGCTTGACCAATCACGTCGCGAATTCGAATTTCGAACTTTCCGCCAACGGTTATTTGAGTACATCTCCAGGATCTCTCCTCTGTTTAATAACTTGTTTAACCTTTCCCGCGAGATGAAGTATCTGTGGTTTTTCGTCGCGAATTTAATTCATGGCGCGGTTTTCAGGTGAATTGTGTGTGAATAGAATTGAGATTGCAAGTTCGTATTTCTAAGTGTGAGTCGTTTTGACTTTTTTTTTCCACGGAACAGGATGTTTTTCCACAGATGTGCAGGCAAGGGTTAAAAATGCATCGTCAACTACGACGGATTGTCTAGCCGAATTTCGACGAGGGTTCCTAGGAATTCAAGAACAACAAAACGGTGAGTTTTGGAGTTTTTAACTTGAAAAAGTCTTTTATTTGAAATCTGTTTCGGGTGGTCCCCTAGGGTGGGATTGACAGATTGATTTCATGTTTGTGAAAAATGGAGCAGAGAGGTTATTCAGGTGTGGGAAAATGGACCGGTATTCAATTCTAACCTAGTTTGGGTTTCGTAACCTTGATCCTCAAAATGAGAGAGTTTCTGTAAATAGTTTTTGTAAACAGATTTGTAAATAGATCTGGATTTTACGGAGGGTATTCTATTATGCGATATAATTGAATAGGGATGTGTGAATATTTATGGTCCGTGAATATTGTAATTTATATATAACCACATTTTTGAGGAGAGGGAGATATCATTGTTTTTTTTTTTTTTTTTTTTTTGACAACAGTATAAAATCGATTTATCCAGAGATTTTTTTCTCGATTTCAGAAAAAAATCATTCATTTCAAAACTGATTTAATTCTCAAAATGTACAATTTGCAAATTTAAATTTAAATCCTCAAAATTCATGGATTAAGGGCGTTGAACCCAAGTGTTAAGCTCAAAATTCCATTCTTCATTTTACTCAACGAAAATTGTAGATAAATAATTTTTCGCTCTGTAGCGTTAATCTTTTTTCAAATATAAGGCTGCTTACAGAGCGAAAAAATATTTAATTTCGATACTTTTTACATAAAACGAAGAATTCAAAATTTAACTTCAAAATTGAATATTTTCATTTTACTTAAAAAAATATTTGAATTAGTTATTTTCTCGCTCTGTACGCATAATTCTAGTTAAAAATTGATTAATTCTATAGAGGGAAAAAATTCCAATTTTAATATTTGTTAAGTAAAATGAAGAATTAGAGTTTTTAGATTTCAACTTGGCTCCAACACCCTTAAATAAATTACACTTTTTACTACAATTTTAAATCAAATATGACTCAGGAATTTGGTCACAGCTGAGTTTAACGATAATATTGCAATATATAAAGTATGAAGAAAAAAATTACTTTTAAAATAACTGAAGGGAATGTACTAAAATGTATATCGCGTTATATTATAGCATATATATGGTTAAAGTATAATCTAGTGTCACGTTTCTTTACTGCAGTTTCCTTTTTCCTGGAAACTATCGAATTTTCGATAAAGGCCTGTTCTTCTTTAACAAGTTTATTTATAAAATTTCTATATTACACACAAATATTACTGTTATGAGTGTATTGAGTACTGAGTAAATTAGAACTATTAACTTCTAGATTCTTTAGAAATCTATCTGTAAAAAAAGTAAGCCTTGTGTTTCTAAATATCATTTATTAATAATTCCCTAATTAGGACTAAATGGGCACAAATATCATTAAAATTAGAAACAAGAACATTATAGTAGTTCTGTAATTTCTCTAACCAAAGTTTCGCTAGTCTCCTTGTGTCCTAACTCAATGTTACTTTATCATTCTGATACTAATGACCTTAGTCTGTGATAACGCTCTACAATGGGCTGTATAGTAGCAGTGTATTGTATATATACCACTGGTCTATAGCTATTCTATGAATAGTGATTATCTAAATGTGACCACTAACATCAATGCGCTTTAACAATAAGATCTTGTTTTGCTGCTATAAATATTTGTAGCCTTAATCTAAATTCTTTGAAAAGAGTAGATGGAAAAATTTCTTAGAATAATAATAAGACAAATAATAAGGATTATTATGAAGACAATGGTAAGAGGTCGTCCATAAACTACATACCAATTTAGGAGGGGAAGGGGGTCACATCATACCTACGAGGTGTAAATATCAAATAATTGTTGATATTTTGATGGTTGCGAGGTTGAGGAAGTCGTTTTTATTTAATCTTCCTATACTATACCATAATCTCTCACATATTCTAGAAAGACGTAATATTTTAAGCACTAGATTTTCTTTTCTTTATAACTAAAGCAATTAGCTGACTAATTTTACTTTAAAAGACAAATGCGCTAAAATTGTGTTCATTTAAATTTTAAATGTACAGTTTAGTCTTCCTTTCTAAATAAAAGGAAATCGTGAATCAACATCTGTGATTTCCGCGTATCGTTGAAAAATACTTCAAAGATGACGTATCAAACACCTGTTTTCAAAATTGATTGTGAGAGAATAGTTGCTCTGATATTTAAATGGCTATATTGAGCTAGTTAGGTGAATCACTTCCTTTTATTATCCTATTGGAAAGTCAAGACTTGATCATTAAATGAAGTCAGTTTCAACAATAAAACTGTGACATTTCGAATTAAGGAATTATTTTTGATTAAATTTCAAGTCCCATAGGGATTTGGCGTGAGTTTCACACTGAGTAGGAAAAACTTCCTTAAATTATATTTTTCAACCATTTTCAAGATTTGTCCGTCCGTAAATATTCTTTTCATTTTTTTACGCAATGTTTACGATCCTAAATTGGATGGGGAGATTCTATTTTACATCCCCATTTCCGTTCTTTTGAATATGTAACGAATCGAGAAATGAAATGGAACGGAAAGGAGGCGATAGTTGGGAATAAGATAAACGGGAAATAATTTTAAACGGAAGAAGGTGCAAGTATCAGAACTGCTTGGCGTGTTCTTCCTTGTTACCGCTATTATGCTGTATAATCGGTTCCCCAAGAGCGGAAGCTGCTGAGTCGTTTTTAGCTGCGTAACTGGCGTGTTCGGGAACAAGACCCTTCGAAACTAGTCACTGGAAGTTCCCTCTTTACTTTGCCTTGGCTCGATATTATGTGGAGATATAGGTGTTTGGCACGTAGTAGGGAGATTCACCAATTCACATTCACGAGTTTCCTATTCTCTCTTCTCTCGAAACTCAGGGTGAATTTCCAAGCGTGCCATTAAATCATCAACTGACGAGACTCACTTGCGCTTGGAAGACTGCTTATACCTCCTCTTCAGTGGAATGAAAGACTGTTTTGAGAGAGGGCTCGGAACATGCATTTGAGATAATCGAGGCATGCAGATCTCTTGTAATATCGTTAGCACAATTATCATAATATTCGGATAAAGATTGCTGGTAAACATGCCGTGAAAGCCATTTTACACGAAGGTGTATAGTGTCTACTTGACGAAGCAACCCATCAATCTTTTGAAATTAGGGGAGACGCGACGAACACGGCACACATAAAAGAAATTGCACGATTAAAAGTAAAACACAAAACTGAAAATTATAATAAAATACATCTCGCCCAGATCAATATCTCGTCTATGCTTTCTGCATTGCGGTGAAGTAATTAAAGTTAATTAAGATATACTGGTTTTGCTTATAATTTTAGTGGGCGGATTTCCTTTAATTTCATGGTATAGGAAAGTATTATTCTTCCCATTATTTAATGACCACTAGTTCTTATTCAATGAACCCGATAATGTGCGGAAAAGTTTTTCATTGAATAAATGATCGATCCAGCGGCAGCGTAGGTTCGATGATAGGTCTACATAATTGATTAGGTTACGGTCCTAATAATGAGACATTTATTTGTCTTCAATCAAAATGTGTACTTGAGCTTCTCGTGAAGACGTCGATTACTATTGGTGAATAAATCAACGTCAGTCAAACACGCCGCGATCGATTCGAATCATGGAGTGAGTGAACTCAAACCTTTGCTCTCGTAACGTTGTATGTGTGCATTGTGCATCGATCGTCAGTAAAGAAACGTATAGGATTCTCGAATTAAATGAATGGTGCATATACCACCTATGCATGAGGTATTTTACATCGAGTGCTTCAATTCAAATATCAAAGTTCTCCGATTTACTCAAACTTGGCCAAAGTGTTGTCCCATCTCCCCCGGAAGTTAGAAACAAACAAAATTTACGTTTAATTGCGCTTGCGAAGTTATTTTCTGCTTTTATTGTCTGACCGGACAATTTCGATTTTCGGATTGGGAGACTTGTCACGAAATGACCCGCGTGCATATATGGATATGGAGTTGCTCTTTATGCATTTGAATCTCGATGCCCCATCCACTATGAAACGAGCCACGGGATGACGATAACAATGGGGTTGTTTTTACGATCTTCAACCTCGCCATTCCACCCCTTTCCACTCGCCCTTCGTTTTCCATCATTTTGTCTCCGTCTATCGTGAATTTCCCACCCCTCGTTCGCTTGCCAGCCTTAGCAAATATTAAGCGCTTGAAATCTTCCTGACTTTCAAATGAAAATATCATTGGGGTCTAACGAGCGTTAATCATCCGTGCGATTCGTGTCCCTTTATTTGATTTGCCAACAGGAATTTGAAATCTTTTTCTTCTGTGATTGGAGCAAGATATCAGGAGGTGGAAAATAAATTCAATTCAAAATTAATGAGTTTGAAATTCCTCATCTGACTGTGGGATATTTTAAAAATTAGTAGGCGAAAGACGATGGAATCGTTCTGAATTCAAGTATTGTGTGAGCAGGACGTTCTCATTCCTGAATATGTCCTGCAAGATAGGAAATAGTGTCGCGTGCTGGGAGACACAAGGATAAGTTATCCTGTCGACGCTCCTTGGAATTTCTACATCCGCCCTGCCACTCGTATTTCACAACCTCTTAGCTGACAAGAACATGCTCATACTTCTTTCTCATAGATGACCTTTGCACTCGAGAAAGCTTGAGTATTGACCGAAAAGTTGGGTAAACATGGATGATAATGACGAGGAGAAAAATGTAATGTGGGGTGTATTTACACGGAGAAAAATGGATATTCGACCTTAATATTTTGGATAGTAAACTATGTGACACCCATCCAAGATATTCAGCCTCAATATATTTAAGATATTAAATCTAAATATCTAGATATGTACTAAGTTTGAATAATGAGATGTATAATAATATATAGGTAATAATAATAGGTCGGAATAATAAAATTTTGTCGCTTTATATTCTTTAGTTGTCGCCTCAATCGCTAAGTTGTGTTGTTTTTCTTCTCGTAGGTAGTATTTTACTATAATTAGTACTGTACGGCAATTAGTAACATTTTTGAGTGAGCTTTAGAGCTCGCTTTATAGTTCACATTTTTGTAATACATCATACACGATATGAAGAGCTCATGTGGCTAAGAACGTGGAGTTTAGAGTTACACTGATGAAAAATTCACGGCGACGATAACTGGCTCGTTGCATTTTTCATAACGCGCGCACAACTTTCTTATCCGGTGCTTATATCCTATGTCGTTTGGGCCGGAACCCTCTGTAATCGGCGAAGTGACGTCTCCAGAGAGCGATAAGGGCCTCGTGACCGCTCCCGGCATCGCGACATCCTTCCCTTCTCTATAAACTGTCAAAGAAATTTTTAACATTCCTCCTTTACCTCAAGAGAACTTCGAACGTCTTTTCACGCGCAGAGTTTCTGCACAGGGTGATTCCCACCCTTCCTGGTTGCAGACTTTCTTCTTACAAAAGAAAGTTTCTGGTCTTTGTCATACTTTTAAAGTTAGTAAGGGCAGGCATTTTTCTGAATTATATTTCAAGAATCTCAAGGTGCTATTCCTATGACCATATTTTATCAATAGAATACTTTCTTCTTATACAATTTATTGTTGAAAATTATACAATTTAGAAAGTAGTATTGTTATGTTTTAAAATAATTAATGAAGAGGTATTTTAGAACATTCATTAAAAAGACAAAAGAAAGGGAGATATCTCGAAATTTAGGGATTATTATTTAGTCAATTATTATTGAAGGTATAAAATAAAATGAACAATGCATATACTAGAAAATTCATTATAATAAAGTGAATGACTCTTGTCCATATTCTTTGAATGAAGGTCGGTTTTGATTAGTCTTTGGTTTTTCTGTAACGAAAAGACACGCAAAACGAAAGAGTTGAGTTTGTTTTTTAACCTGTTTTGACCTCAATTGATAATCGATGTGAAACGATGACTCTTATCTGCGATACAGTTGGTTGAATCCGTCGGTTAATTGGTAGCTAGTTCGTTAGTGAACGCACCGATACGATCACTTTGATTCAACTGATGACTCGTAGTCCAAACTAGACAAGTATTTGCAGCACCTTGTTCGATAACATTACTGTGTTTGCGAATGCAGAAAATAGAGATAGATCTCTGACTAATCTTGCAGTGATTCCTGAATCATTATCTTGCGTTTCGTATGTCATTGTAAATAATTAGAAAAGTTTCAACTACTTTCTACACTTGATTCACTACAAAAAAAATAGTGAGAATGTATAAGAAAATTTTCTATTTGTATATAGGTGACGAGCTATTATTTCCGGTTAGGATAGTTCCATATTCAGATCTCTTATAAGAAAACATAAATAGAATATACATTTATATAAATTACTAGGGGTCAAATATTCGATAAAGTATAGAATGGATGTATATATGCACATGGATTTTAAAAGCTGAAACAGTTGGTTGGTGTGAAATCACACATTCGATTGAACTAGGAGCAACCAGTTTGGATTCGAAGAAGCATGGTGATTGGTGATCGGATTAAAATTCATCCTATTCTCCCTGGCCAGTCCTGAATTATAAGGCATGTGTGGCCGCTCTTCGGATGCATGTTGCACATTCGTGGTGACGAGATTAACGCTTACGAAAGTAGACCGAACCGCTTGTTATAAATGCATGATTTGAGGTGAATATAAAATGCAAAGGGGGTCCCTTCGCCGGCATCTGCGCTTCAAGAATTTTATTCAAGGGGTATGAAGGCAGCGGGACAAAGCATGTGTTGCTTTTATAAAGACAAAGGAAAGATGCTTTTTATGAAATAATGAAATCTCTAGCAAATCCGAATAATATATTTTTATGTATTGTTTTCATAAAATTTCATAGTTTTATTCTTTGTTATCTTTGAATTGAAAACATGGTTTTATTCCCTATGTTTTCAAAGCGATTTGCATCGCATCATCTGACATTCACCTGGCTTTCGTATAATTAATCTTTTCTACATAGATAAGATCTTGTATACCCTTGCTGCGAGAGTATCATCTTACGCTTGTGTATTGGATGATCTGAAATTCGAGTATCGTACCGCAGTGGATGTCGCTTTGAAAAATAAACGGATAATATCCATACAACCACAAGCCAAAGTTATTGGATACATGAGCTTTGTGCTTCTACAAATTTGAGAAGCTATAGAATATGTATAATTATAAATTTTCACGAGGTATTCAGTGCATGTCAATAACCATCATGAGAATAATTATTTATAGTAAAACTCGTTTCATCCTAGCATCATCTTCAGTATAGTATTAATCTTGTTTTAGCGATTTTGAAAGGGATCGAGAAACACGTTTTGAGATTTGTTTGTTTATTCTAAAGCTAAATCATCCTGAAAGCATAAAATAAATATTTTCTATTATTGTGAGACGAGAGAGAATATATGCTAGTCATTCTGGTAAAAGGAAGGATTTATAATTTTATATTTGAAGTGCTGCATTGAAACATCACTATTGTTAAAGAACCCGTGAACCCTATTGCTGCATCCCCAATAGGGGTGAGAAAACTAAAAAGGGGTAGCATGAAATGCTAATTATGAAGGCTTTTTAGATTGGTATCGGATAACATATTCTTTTTTTAAATGCACAACAATTCACTCTCTATGCAAAGCCGCTCTAAACTTTTTCCAGCAAGTGGTTTCTTCGAACCCTTTCTGCTCAGAGCGATTAACTTTTTTTTTCATAAGACAAAATCACTATTTTATCGCCTCTTACAGAAAACCATGAAGATTCATTAATATTTAAGGAGCGCACACGTGTCGTTCATAGCAAGCTAAATGGATTCTAGAAACCATAAAAAATGGCTATTCGAGGCACGTTGCCACCTTGGGTTTTTGTTAACACTTTTAAAGCTGCGTGACATTTGTTATGTAGATACTATTATATTTTAGAATTTTTACTTATTGGGTTTCTTTTTCTCCCTTATGCTAAGACTCTTTAAAGTTAAAAAAACTCGTTCTTGAACTTAATTTCCTTGATAATACCAGATAATACTAAGCCTCAATCTTGTTCTGGTCTATACCTTGCTCCAAACAGGTATATAAGTTTCTCGCACCTGCTTGACTCGAGTTAGCAGTTACGCCACACGACTGTTAGTTTGAGGTGGTTTAGGTTTGTGCTTGATCTGTTCGTTTCAAACATTAAGGATCGTTTACTGCTATTTGCCTAATTTAAATGTCCTCCGTTCCATTTGACTGTCACCTAATTTCTTAAAATACGTCGA
>CAJFCO010000444.1:1677410-1708732 GCA_904066015.1 Synergus gifuensis
GAACTCAGAACTCTAAAAAAAATTTCGAATTTTTAATAGTGAGGGTGGAACTTCACAGGGATCAATGTATATTAAACTTAAAAAACTAATAGTGTAGCTGGGTCTATAAAGGAATTAGAAAGTCAAGATATTTTCTGCTGTTTGGTTCAAACAACAAAAATTTTTGTTGCTATAGAAGCAACAAAAATTGTTTGGTTGTGCCAACCAAATCTTGGTTCTTTCAACAAACCTTTTGTTGAACCAAGAAAATTCATTTAAACCAACAAAATCTCAGTTTTGGTTGAATTAAAAAAACTTTGGTTGGTTCAACAGAAATTCGGTTGGCACAACCAACAATTTTTGTTACTTCTATAACAACCAAAAGGTTTGTTGTCCGAACCAAATATTTTTCTCAGTGTAGGTAGAGCTTTTCGCTGGTCAATTTTTTAGGGTGGTCCACTCTCAAAACCAAGGACAAGTTGTCGAACTGGGGAACATACATATAGTAGTCCTATTTGGTCCTATGGTCGAAGGGATGTTTCGCTCGGGGCTTTTCGATAGTTGGACAGCCCAACCCTGTATAATAGATGCGTGCTCGGGTTCTGCTGCATCGTTAGTTAAGTTGCTTAGAGATAGAGATAGAGATAGGGGATAGAGGGTGGAGGGTATATGCATGTACATTGTACATACCAAGTACCGTAGATAGAGTTGTCTGTAGACTGAGAAAGAGGGATGAAAGTGAGAAAGTGAAGTAAACTAGTAAAGGGAGGAAAGGATAGAGAGAAGTGCCGGTTCATGTGCCATGCAGAAGCGTTCCAGGTTTCTCTTGCAGCAATGGTGCCGGTTCCCTGTGGAATATTAATATGACGCGAAATATTATAAGCCGCGACAGCCAACGCCGTGGGAATACTAAATATTATCCTCTAGGACCTCTGGAGACGCGATCTCCTGTTCACTAGAAAATTGCAGACGTTCCAAGTCGCGAGTAATCGCTTTATCGTTTCTCGCGGTTGCAAATGCGACTTTGCCATTTCGGTAACGAATTAACAAATCGAAAAACGGGGGAAGGTTTCAGATACCGACGAGAATGCTGAAAGCGGGTTTACTTTAAAGACATAAGAAGAGGTCGGGTAGTAGCGCATAAGATAATGAACCTCCCACAGATCTTGTCTGCGAGAATCGTCGATGAGAGAAACGAAATACAAAGCGAGCAGCATTTTCTTCATTTGAAAGTCCAAGTGGTGTCTCCCTAATGAACCAAAGTCTGAGTTATAGCAGAGCGCACACAAGTTGCGCTACTACCTTCAACTTTGTATCTTTGTATGTACTATAGTACTACAGATGGAAAAATTCCAGAACTTGGTACCTATAACTCTGTAAAGTTTCTAAATTCTGAACATTCCTAAAATTGTACCAAACTTTCCTCGTATCCATAAGACAATGTACGAGGTTCGGAATTTTTCAGGAATTAATCTTTTCCGTGAAGCGGTTTACGCATCCAGGTACAAGATTCAATGTCCGTTTCGCGGTTCAGTGGCGAAGACAGACCCGGGAGGAACCTGATTTCGGGGTTAGGTAAGCTCTGCGCTTGACAGGTATAACGTGATACGCCCATCTGGTCAGGAATGTACACGTCGAAACCATAACCTTGCTTGGAGATCCACCGATCTCGCATGGCCGATCAAATTGTTCGTGCATACATCAAACAGGCTAATTTCGTCTGCCATTCGAGAAATTCTCTAGAATCACGATGCCATTTACATGCGGTCCGTGTTTAAGGTACTTGTCTTGTACTCTCTCTTCACTCGAATTATTCCATTCGTACTTCCACCGTTCCATACTGACGGATATGCTACAAACTCGTTATTTTGTGAATGTAATTAACATACTATCTTTCTGAGAGATATTGTTGTGAAAACGACCTCTAAGGTTCAAAAAAAGTGATATTATATTCTAACATTGTCTCACGTGTATTCTTATACATCTTCATCACTTAATTAAGTGACTTGCGAAGACGTACATCTTATAAAAATAAGATCATGACAAAAATTGACCGGGAATTTTGTATTCAAGATTCGTGTAGGCAACCCAAAATAGTTACATACAACAGGCAAATATGGATTAGAGCAAAGATGGAGAATAATGTCCGACTATTGCGAACTGCAGTAAACAGAGTAACTCTTGTATAGGTTCTCTCATTGTGATTCACCCAGAATACGATTATACCATTCATGAAACCATCAGCTAAATCGTGATCGTTTCTATCGTAGGGTAAAGCACAATATCACTCATCTAGTAAGTATCAAGGTAACAAGGTAATGGGTTATCCAGTGCGGTTTCTCTGTAACGTTGCATATAGACGTATGAGAGAGAGAAAGGGCGTAACATTTCCCCATAAATCTGTCTCCCTCATGCATATGCTACATTTAACCAAAATTACCTTGCATTGACGTATTTTGAATTTCAATCTATATCGTGATTATTCTGGCAATCTGCCGATAGACTAATGCTCAGTGTAACAATGCCCTACGTCCAATAAACGGTCGATGTTTCGACGATTACCATCTCAGCAGCGAGGTGTTAAGTCCAAATGTCGAAAAATTAAGTCCATAATCGAAAAATTATTCTCAACGCTCCCGGTGTCTGATCCTATAATCTTCCAGTAGATAAATATATCAAGATAAACATTCCAAAACATTGATAACTTGCATTAAAACATCTTTCATGTCCTTCTTTAATCCACTTACCATGTACGATTTATGTTTGAATTAGGTTCGATCCACTAGAAGCGAAAATAATTGTAAAGTCGAGGTAGGCATGCGAACTAACGGTGGAATATAATTTTCCGCAAAAGTGGCGTAGGTACATGAAGATAAGTGGTCGAGTCAGGCGATGCTGTACTCAGCTCTGGAAAGAGCGTTTTTTTTCTTATATTTTTCATATATGTGCTACGTGGTGGTCCTCGTTGACGAGGTGAGTATTTAGTGTGGCAAATAAGTGCACTCAAGATCGATACGATCGAGAAAGACCTTTTTTGGGAATATTTTTATCTAAAACACCTTCTCTATCTTACTTAAGACTCTTATAGGAATATTGTAAGCTCGTCGCAGGAAATACTTATAGTTGAGCGAGTAACGTGTTGGAATTATACGCAAGTTTGTTGTAAGTTGAAACAAGGACATACACACACCAACCAATACACGAAGCTGAAGTTGGTCGAACCTTTGCATGCTTCGCGAGATTGCATAATGACATAATATCCATGGTGCACGCTTATGCCCGCGAGTAGGAGGTAATGAGGGTGTCGAAACCAACCCTCGTCTACTCTTGAATGTGTAGACGAGGGTGAATAAGGTTTGACATGTAAATAGTGCCGTCTAACAGTGGGCTATAGTCTGCAGGTTGACTATTTGAGATTTCCATGCAAACCTGAATTCACACAAACACAAGATCATGCGTCCAAATTTAATTGAAGATAAATTCAATCAGAATTTTCTTGTATTGATATATTATATAATATTCGTATCAATTCTTCATTCTCCCGTGTAGAAATTTAAATCCGGGCACTACCAGGTCCTGATAAGGTTGCCTTATTTTACTTAAGGTCCGGAACCGTCAATCCTATCAGGCCCATATAGTGTTCTGTAACGCTCAATGGTAAAAGGACCGTATGTTGCCAACCTTAGACGGTCCGTATCCTAACCTTACCTCAGCCTTTAAAATACGTAAGGCTCTTTTCCGGGCCGTATTTAATTCCTATCAAATTCCGTAAATTATTATTTTTTTATTATATAATAAATTACGCGCTTCAATAAAAAAAGCAAATAAAAATTTAGTGCCCCACTTTTTTCAAAGCATTCCCTGATAACGAAATGTTTCGAAAATCTCGCATACACATTTTGTTGTTGTTCTTGGCCGCCTTCACTGATCCTTATTGGCCTATTACACTTAGAAGTTACAATAAAAAATAAAAATAAATGTTATTAATTAAGAACATGATTTATACGTAGAGATATTATGCGTATACTTATAAATAATCGGTATTTGTAAATTTTAACGCTTTTATAACAAATAAAATTTCGCACGCAACGCGGAGGGGAATCGAACGCACGACCTACGGGACACGAGTCCAGCTACCTAACCATTACCCTAAGCTCTCGAGATGGTGGTCCCACATTTTTCCACGGTATACTCATTCACACACAAAGATTAAATTTTTTCGAGATAATTTAATCAAAAAATGCATTTGAGTTAAAAAAAATAAAATATATTCCTATATTTTTAGTGTTCACTTTTACAGAAAGTAAAAGTATTGATGAAAAGTATATTGTAGTAATGATTGATATAATAGGACTAGCAAAATTCTATTTCATAAAACACTTTTAATTAAATAATTTAAAATACTATTTAGTCAAAAAAATATATTTTAATTATAAATAATAAATTATTTAATTTAAAATCTTCTAAAGTTTGCACTATACTTGTGTTGTTGTACGCCTGATCTTCAATACATTTTTATCCGTATCCTATCAGGGCCGTACGTTTACCTTACTTACGGTATAATTTAGGCTGCCTTACTTAATAATAAGGGGAGCCTATCCGGGCCGTAAACGGACCTGATCAGGGCCGTTACATAAATTTGACAATCAGGCAGCCTGATCCGGACCTGGTCCGAGCCTTTTTTAAAATAAGGCTAAATAAGGCAATTTCCACACGGGCTCCATGAATATGGTTTAACGGATTCGAATGCTCTATATAATTACTTATCGTATCATTCCTGAGGACATTCCTCTAATTCCCTTTGTATATCGTGATTCAGAATACCACATCTGTCAAATATTTCCCGAGAATAAAGCATAATATTATACACCCGGGGCTTTCCACGATAGGGATACGACACTTGTAGGTTGTTCAGAGGGAGCGAATGAGAGAGCGAAGAGAAAGCGTGAGAAAGGGAGGGTTGTTGAGGAAGATGTAGGAGAGAGGTGCGGAGGTTGAACGAAGTTGACGGGTGGCGGACACATTTTTAATTAAGACAGTTTCGAGGCGTAATTAATTTTACGATAGCGCCAGCTAACGACCGGACTTGCTCATTCAAGTTTGCCGGCAAACCCTGTCGATCTTCCTCTTCAAAACCTCTCTGAGCTTAAGATTTCGTTGTTGAACAGTCATCAATGTTGCTAGTTCTTATCCAAGATACTTTGCATCAAATTTACTTTCTTATATATTTTCACGTTCCCTCATCTCGTTAAACTAAATTTAAAGAGACTTTCCTAAACGTGGCCGAACTTTTGTGGAGAGATTAAGAACTTGTGGTTTTAATTTGTCGGGGCTCAATTAAAAGTTGGTTTTCTTTGAAAATGAGGGGTAGATTAATGAATTTATCCTTCTTAACAAAATGTCGACATGAGAAACAGTTGCAACCCATTTTTCAACAATGGCTACTTTCAACGTTTTATTACTTCTCTGACATTTATCTTTCTTCGCAATCATATCCTTAACACGTACAGAAGATGGAGAAAACAGTCGAGGAGCTGCTGAACGATTTATCAGCTATTAAAAAATACGAGCTATTAAGCGCCGCGTTGTAACACGGTATTAGCCAATAAAAGCGTCTAAGCATCGAGTCTGTTTATGGACTATGCCCAAGCAAGAACCTTATCCAGAACGATTCCTCATGGTGGATATAAGCTTTATATCCGACCGTAAGTAAACTTGACCTCTACATTCCCGCAAGGCAAGTATAGTTACAGAGAGGCTTTAAATGCTGGTTCAAGTTACGGAAGTTGTTTACTAGAATCTAGAACGTTAATAGATATAAAGCGTCTTCTTACAACATTATACCCGCAACCGATTAGTAACCACATACCAGATACTTTCTTAAATGTGTTACTTGTGAACTTGCATCCACTTTAAACTAGTCAATCATCCGGTATTGACCATTTCGCAGTCTTTTAATTATGTCGGGATCTAAAACCCCCTTTTAATCAGAAAGAGAAGCCATCCTTTTCTACTTCGCTTTGTTGTCCCACCTCAACCCGTTCAGCATTATTCTATTTGAGTCATGCACCTTCAAAAAAGACCAAATCCCTCAGTTATGTCGATTTGCAGTGTATGTCGTGCGATCACATAATCGTGTGTTTAATCCACTTTTAATTCGTCTTCATTGTTGTCAGTCTGAAATCTGGGGTAGGATTCTATAAACTGGTATAGGGCTAAAGCAAGGGTACATTAATCCGGGCATTACGAGACACGTACCCTACTCCACAACTAGTGCGCAGTACAGAAAAGTGAGAGAGAGTGAGAGACAGATTTAGAAATGAAGGGGAGATCATACAACTCTGCTTCCACAATTGTGTTCATGGCATGGTGTCTGTATGAACCACATCCCCTCTGGTTTGAGCATCCGTTATACCGTTATGGCGTATAAAGTTTTGATAACCGTTACTCTTCTTCATTCGCCTGTCTCTTCTTTGTTGAACGCATTTCAATTTTCTCGGGGCTAAATTTCCATCCTGTCTATCATCCATGAATTCAGTGTGATGACAGAGTTGACCTACGAATTGTAGATATTGCGATTTTCTCTGCATCGGAGTCAGTAATGTATTATTGGGGAAAAAATTGGGTATTAGGGTGTTGGCACTGTTACATTTCATTGTGTACAATTGACTTATTGTTGACACCATTCTTGTCATCCATAAAAGAAAACACAAAGTTTTTCGGGGCGGCTACTACTACATTAGGGAATGGGAAACTTTGAGAAATAATGAGATGGAATTTTTAGTTTTGAACGTTCAAAACATGGCGAAAACAGGGTTCTGTTCCGGGGTTGATATAGTGAAATAAAATGTAATTAAAAATGAGAATGTAGAAAATAAATATTAATTTTTACATTCATTTTACATTCATTTGGAAATGTTGACTCGTACATTTCGAGCTTTTACTCACCCCTAGTTGTTATTTCCTTGTTGTGTTTAGTAACGAGAAATTACGAATTTACAGAGAAAATGTATTGTGTAGAGCAGCAGGGCTTATTTTAAGGGAAATTTATGGTTTGCTTTCAACTAATTTTTATAACTGAGGGAAGATTTATTTTAATGTAATTTGTTTTTATATCACGGACGCGAACAAGACGATCTTTATGTTGCAAACTTAAATAGTTTTGCAAACTCCCCGTGTAGAAATTTCCAGACCTGGCCCAGATCGGTGATGAAACGCCCGGCCTGACCGGGGCCAGATTTGGCCAGATCTGAGCCCGGTCGGGCCACAGCAAAATTTCTACTCGGGTCTGAATAGGATATCCGGAATATTATGAAAGTAAAGCGCACGATTAATTTGGAAAATGTGTAGTTGGAAAATTGGTGAAGTGCCCTGCGAAATGTTTTTGCTTTAAAGGTAGATCAGAGAAGTGTAGCTACAAATCTTCTGCGTATTAAAAGGTTTTATAAATATACAAGCATATTGCAATTACCTGTTAAAATAGGTCTTAGCACGGAATCTCTCGGGTTGCACGTCCTACTTAAAGTGTTATACGCCATAAATTAGAGCGGAGCCGCAGGGTATTGCTTACGAATCTCATTATAAACTTAACATGAATTATACCGTTAACATTCTGGAGTAAAAATTACGAGCGTCTCGATTTTTTTATTTCAAACGAAATTCAGAATCAGCAGAAACTTATTCAATTAAGAAATTTAGCTGTGCATAAATATGTATATACTTTACTTTTTCATCACCATTTTATGAATGGTGGTTGGAAGATTTCACTCAACAATTTCAAGTATGTGTAAACAGAATTAACGATAATACATTGTCAGTTTAATTGGGTTTACAGAGTAACATTAATCTACAAGGGACTGTATTAAAACAAGATATGTTGCAAAGTGAAATACACGATGACAATTAAGATTAGAAAATCGAATTAAAATGGTTATTTGGGATCATGTTTATGCGCCTCGCTGGTCATGATTGAGACTAATTTTAATTGAGCAGTAAAATAAGCCCCGCTTCGAGTTAAACTGTTTGGGAAATTGCAGCAAATAACTTTCTTTCTTCGTAGTTATAGGAATTCAACGGTGCGTTAAAATCCTCAAAACTAGAAAGATAGATTCAATCAGGAAAATTAGCCACAGACGCGATGAAGCGATCGATCGAGTGCTCTTCGCGGTTGGACGACTTTTCGACTCTCGTCGAAATCTCCTTTCTGTCTCACCCCCCCCCCCTCTCTTTCTCTCTTTTATCTTTTATCTTCTTCTCTGGCACAGTCTCCTATCTGCCCCCTTTCTCGTCTCTCCGAACGTGCCCTCGCAGTCGCTTCATCGAAATTCTCTTCCCGTTAGCTCGACAGAAAGCAAACCCATTCTGGGGTGGTCTACCTCCCCCAACCACCCGGTCTTTCGTTCATCTCGAAACCCTTCCTTTTTCTTCTCCCGCACACGGAAACATACTTTCGTGTATATGAAGCATACTCGGGAGAGATTCCATGGCAAATCTCACGGTAAAGACGTCTAACCTTTTGTTTTTGGCTTCATAATTTACTCATCAATAGACTAAAAGAAAATATTAAGAAAGAAATAATTTTTCGAAATATTCAATAGTTAATATTTTTACTAAAAATGAAGGTAGATTAGGGATTTCCCTTTTTACTTGAAATGGAACTTGGAAGGACGTATACTCAGAAGTTATAACTTCTTGACTGTGTGATAGGGTGAAGAGGACAGTTAGCTTCTCAAGCGTCGCTTGGGTCACCAAGAGTCCAAGAAGACGCCGGTCGTCGATCTTAAAGACAAATATTATTCCTAAAAATTGGATTACCGTTATCGGAACCCAACACACTCGCATTCTGCACCCTACATACACACTCCCTCGACATTTCTAGACGTCGCATCGTCTTGTCCTTTAACACCAACACATTTCAGTCTTCTCTATTGGTACACTTCTTTCTTTTCTCTTCCCTTCTTCCTTCATCTCTATTTTTCTCTTTTACTTTTTTTTCTTTTACCCTTTCTTGCTCCTACTTATTCTCTCATACCCTCATCGTCTCTCATTTTCTCTCGCTCTTTATATCCTGTGAACATCTCCGGGGCTTTTCGATCTTTTCGAGTCGACGCTGCCGAGCAAATATTTGCCGAAGAGGCGAGAGAGTGCACGGTCGGAAATTAAAAAGATATAATTCGACTTGGTCAGCACCGGTCAACGCGGTTAATTAATAATGCCTTGGAAGAATTGTCTGCTGCTGCAATCGTCTTGGTCTTGCTGACAGTATTCTTTTTTATATGCTTCTGCACGCAACATCTCTGGAATTGCAATACGAGGGAAGCTTTTTCAAAGGGTAATTTAATTACTGAGAGCTAGACGTGACGTTTTGCCATTTAATCAGTGTAAATATCAACTTGTCTCTCTTATGTAATTATTCAAGAAACACTTGCGCTTTGAATCTTCTGCACTATGGCAAACTACATAGAACCTTTGAACGATTTATCTGATGCAATATAAGTTCTATATCCCGTAAATGACTTATTAAAGTTACACATTGTGCGATTTTGATCATGATGAGCTTTTTTTGTAATCCTCTTTCACACCGAAAATCTGAGCGATTTTTCAGCTTGGAAAACGAATGCTGACGAATCGTTAAATGTCTCGACAACAAACGCGTTCGAAACTTCGCGACTGAAGGACTGATGCTGGGATTTAGCTCGGATTTAGTATACATTTTTCCTCTAAACTTTCTTGTATGAAATCTTTTGTAAGATCTCGCCTTTAAAATGACTTCGAGGTTTACTCAAAGTTTCTTTATTTAGTGGTCGTAGTTTTCTATAAAATCAGATAGGTATAACACTGTTGGAAAAATTTGTATTTGATTTAATTTACAAGCGTGTGAAGCAAATATGCACTACCGCTACTGAATTTTAATATACAGTCACGTAGTTTTAAAATTTAATATACACACATTGAAGTGTCACATTGCTGTTTTTAATTTACATACGTTAATTTTCATAAAATTCATATGCATAATGCTTATATTTCAATTTAATATACAAAGTAGGCATATTATATTTTATGATATTTTGCATATTAAATTTGAAAACATTTCTAACAGTGTATACAATGTGAATTTATTTTCTTTCATTTTTATAAAAAGCAAGGATTATATTATATCTTATTCTGGATCTCTTTCAGGTTCTAGAGAGACAGAAAGAGAGAGAGATTGTTCATAATATGAAGTAACGAACGTCAGAATTATCTGCAGGTTTTAAATTAAGGCGATGTAATTTTATAAATGAAACGAGTGGAAATGAAAATTATTTTATTTTATGTCGGAGAAATTATCCCTGTCGAAAAGAGTTATTTTAATCGATGTTGAAACATTGTTAGAGAAGTAATATGTATCTTGAAATTCTCAAATGAAAATTAACAGTTCACGCTCATTAGAATAAAAACTATTTGAATTCCACTCTGGCTCATCCTATCATACACCTGTGATGTATGAAAAAATTGCACCTAGTGAAGATGGTGCGAAAGTCGAAAAATGTTTGCCACCAAAATGTATTTATGAACCAAATTTTTCGAGGTTTCATCAGAAAATTTTGGTACCCGGGCAAGGTATATGATATCTATACTAGGAGAGTGCATCGTTGGCAGAACGAGGGAAAAGAAGACCGACACGTAAGAAATAATAAACGAGACCATTAACTCGACGGTATTTTCTCACACTGGTAAAGCTGAGGAGAAGCGAAAGCCCTGACTAAGTCCAAAGAAAAAAGGCATTCCCTTACCTTTTCGCATTTTCTTTCCTAAGAGCTTACCATGCGTCTCAGTTTTATTCCGAAACAGAAGCAAAAATTCAAGCTATTCCTTATTCATTCTGGAATCGTATAAAATTTTTACTCCAAGAAAAACTTTGATGTTTTCAATTGAAAAAATGATATTAATATTTAAAGTAAAGACTTTCAAGATGAAGAGAAGATAAGCTTTATTCACTGTTTTATGCTCTCTGGGTACACATACGAATTTATGATTACAAAAATAAGGAAAGTTCACTGTTTCTTCAAAACTTTCAATTTATCAAAATCTCCATTTATCAGAGAAGAGAGTTTCAGTTTATATCCACAAGGGATGAAAAAGAATCAATATGATATCACGGTATTATCTACCCACTTTTTCTGCTTGTCTACTAAAAATGGGTACTTAATATATTTTACGCACGTTTTTTAAAGACCCTCTATCAACGAGTAGGAATCGTGATAAAATATATTAGATACCACTTTAGTCACAACCCAGTTACCAGAGTTTCGCCTCATAAAATGTCATTCGATCAGATAAATTTTACAGCGTCGATTAACGTTAAACGAACTACGATCCAAACTCATTTTTATAAACCTCTTCTTAAAGTTGATGTGAATTGAACGTTGTAAACAAGTCATGACTTAGGTAGAACCATAAATGAATAAAAGATAATCTTGAGAACGATGAAGCGATATTAAATTCTAGTGCAAACCAGTATTCAATTCTAATTTTTAAAATTATACGATTTTAGTATACATATGTAGTGAAATTGGTAGGTTATACTTAATTATTTTTCCAACAGTGTAGCTACTTACAGCTAACTACGTGAATTCTCACTAGACAACTGTTTCCTTCGTTACCGCAACAAGGATTTACCAGGGCTCAAGTACATCTCTGTGTGCACTCGTTGAAACTTGTCGACCAAGTTGCAGCAAGCACGTATCGGACCACTCTCGATTCTAAAAGAGGGTACTTGCGCTTCGAATAACTATACATTGGATGGAAGTTGAGGTGAGGGTGAGGATAGAAACTATAGCAAATGAAACCTTTGCCCGAGAAATATCTCTGTATGCAAATCTGCTTTCGAAACTTGTATGAAGGAAACTAGCTGGTACTTGGCGTTACCTTCCTATCGGTTGACGAATTTCTTAACGGTAATTTTATTCTGAAACTTGGACCAAAGCGAAACCCAAACGGCCCCACGACACCGTTGAACGTCGCACTTATCACGTTATACAGGCAGAAGATGTCCCGTTGAAATCTGTCTTCGTTGACGTTCTTATCTTTGTCTCGTGAATGCATATGTACTTGTACAGTCTTGTATTTCTTGAAAATACGTTTGCTGGCATCACAATCCTTTGTTTCCCTTTATTTCATCGAAACAGGACCTTTCTTTATTGGCTTCTCTTTTTTATGTGACAAAAAAGGGTGTAGTCGGAAATTTAAGACATTTTGTATCCTGTGTTAAAACTTTCGTTTTCACAAACAGTCTTGAACTTTTTTTTTTACTAGAGAAAAGATTTACAAACTGAAGCATCCGAAAATTTTTCTTTTAGCTTAAGTTTCGTATGCCATGTGTCTTTTTACTCCATGATATTCTATTCATTTCTATATCTCCGTCTTTATTAACCCATCCTCCTTTACTCTAGCTCGCCTTTCTATCTTTTTACCCCCATCCCAACAGTTACATCATATATCTTATGTTTTCACTCTGACCCAGTCTTCTTTCCCGAATACCATATTATTTTACCCTACTTCCCTTGCAAACATTTTATCTAGCTTTTGAAGAAATCCCATTTCATTATGAATTCTTATCCTTCTGTGTTATATAATTTTCCCTTTATTGTATTAGTTTCGCTTAAACCATATTAGAAATCCTCACTCTGCTTTTATTTAAAGATATTTTTATATTATTTTAAAGAAGCTTAATTCTCATATCGCCTAATGTCATTCTCGACACCTTACCCTCTCATATATGAGAGGGTAAGAAATTGCCGCAATTAGCCCTATTTAAAATAGGGTTCTGACAAGGCCCTGGCCAGTTTTCCTTAAGTAGGGAAATATTCTGCATAAGCGTTACAAGCCTTGTGTGGACCTTGCCAGTTAACCTGGTTAGGGCCACATCAGAAGTAGGGAAAACTAACCAGGACCCTGTCAGAACCCCATATAAAATTGTGCACGGGATATTTTATGGCAAAAAGTGCTAACTAATGCAAGGTAATCTTTACATTAATGGTCACAAAAATGTTCCGAGTGTATAGTTTGAAGAAAGTGTGCAATGTGCAGGTGTGCGTATTAATGTATATATACCTTTGTCTGATAATGAAAAGAAATAGGGGAGCAGCAAATCTTCCGCTTCGTTTGGCCCTCTTCTTCAAGACACTTTCTAGAGTAAAACAAAAGAACAAGGTGAGAGATGGGGACGGCGAGTACAGAGGCGGAGAACGAGAAGGTGGACGTAAAATATGATGCTTTTAAGCCAAGAGAAAAGCGCAGGAGCCCTTTTAAATTTGAGTTCGAAGATCGAAGACCTGCTTGCCAGCGAAATCAAGCTAGCACCTCGCGATTTGGTATGCAAATACAGGCGACTAGGAATGCTTTAACAGGGTGACGAGTGGGTGGTAAGAAATACGCTTGAAATGGGGAAGGTGAACTCGTTGTCGCTGGGAATAAAGAGAATAAGTCCTGAGTGAAAAGAGGATGAGGATAGAAAAGATGAATAAGAGGAGTTCATGTTGCTACGCTTAGAGATACGAGAGAAAGAGCAAAAGATTCACAAACGAAGGGGAACAGAGAGATAGACAAAGAATATGATGTAGAATTATTCAGAACGTTTCTATAGCGAAGTGGTCGTACAACATTGTATCCACATCATCAAACCAATCCATCTTGTTCTGCATTGTTAAAAATACTTAAATTTGAGAAAGCACATATATAAGTACTAAAGTATGAAGGGAATATAAAAAACAGCTTCGTTGTGAGAGCTATTCTTTTGCTACTCATTCCGCAGATATTTTCAGCAAATATGAATTCATATTTCCTCGGAATAGTAAACGCGCTTCACGCTATACGCATAATTTTTCTGCACCAAGCATATTCTTCAACTCCGTATTTTCTGAATGCAAAGTTCAGTAGGATCACGCTACGACCACAAAAAGCGTCGCTCGATACTTGGCGCTGACCGAGTTTTGATCGGGTTTGATTAAACATTTCAATCGGCTCTGATCCTTCGTTGTCTAGAGTCTACGTTTAACTCGCGACAAACGTCGAGCATCGATGAAATTTAATCACTGCTCTTCGTGGACTTTGCAATTGAAAGTGTACTCGAAATTTGCAATATAGGTTTACTATTATAAATTAAAATACTAGGAATACCTAGTATTTTAATTTAATTTATGTATACATAACGAAATGCATTGATTGGGTTTTATAATTGATGGCTGCTTTAAAGTCTATATAGAGTAATTTTTTGATATGTGACCGTTAATAAAAATTGACTTGCTTTTACATTTGCTAAATGTACAATTCTTTCGGTTTTAAATTTTAAAAAAGAGCCTGAAAAAAATCTTCTTATTCCACTTCCTTAAATCAAAATGATATATCAGTTTCTAATATGCAGTTCAGGAAGAGGGTGACTTTATTGGAGCGATCAATTTCTTGGATAGGATAAGTGAACCCTCAATCAAGTAAAGCTGGGGTCGAGGTGCAGTGGCTAAGGAATTAGTTTTTCTACTCAATAGAGCATTTGAATTACGATTTAACGAATTTGTTTTTTCCGTTTGATGATGTCACAAAAGTGCGTAATAGAAAACTTATTCTTATAACTTAAAATTTAATTCTTATTTGTATGTGAATACGCTTTATGCATATTTCATTTCGAAAGAGTTGCACATTTAGGATATACATTTTTATGAGGCTTGTTTCGACATTATTTTGCCGAATGGATGTAGTTTGCAAATTTCAAGGCACACTTGGTGTGTTATTGTAGAATCAGCAATATGTGACCGCATGCGGATACCCAATCGATAGAAGATACGAATTTAAATGCAGGTTGTGGTTCTAAAGAAAGATCTTTATAAGATAGTAGTAGCTCAGATAAGTAATATTCTAAGACATAAAATTTTTTTATTTCTCCTAAATAATAAAATAACCATCTATTTTTCATATTTTCCATTTTAAGCATGTCAGATTAATGTACAGTTCGTAACAAGATATGAAGGTTGTAAAATTAGATTATTTCTTTTCGTTTCCGGAGTCTGCGCACTTCATCTTGATGAAAATTGATTTTTCTATCTAGAAACCAAACTATTTATACAAGTTATCGTTATTATGCTGTTATAGAACTAATGTCCATAAATTGGAATATATTTCATTTTAATGAACTATATTTTGGGCGTTATCAAATCGGGAAAATGTGAGTCGCTGATTATATCGCGAAACGCGATCATCGGTAATTTATTGTACATACAAACGCACGAGTAGCGATTTCGAAAGGGTTGATTTTGGTACAAGGGCCACCCTTGTGTTCCCACCCGAACGATAATTCGGTCACCTCTATAGGGTGAACGATAATCCGTTCTGTCACGGCGAAGAGAATAGAGGAATGAACGTAAGCGAGGGGTCGCTGCGACAAGATATACGCCAGGATTATAATAAGCCCGTCGCTTGAACGAAAATTGTTTCATTCTCCATTAGAAACGCTGGCATGTATGTAAAATTTCACCACACGCTCGGCTTGTGCGGAAAAATTCATTTTCATTAAAATTTCTTTTATAATTTTGTAAATCCGTTGTCAGCATTAGTCAATTTTATAATAATTAAATATTTTTCGTAAAAAAAATATAAAAACAAATGTTTCACATGACCTTTCTAATGATAATTTTTACACGCCACTATCAATTTATCTTTACCCTGTGAAAAGAAAAGAGTATTTTCAACTGTTCTGAAAACCACTTCGACAATCGCGAACCGAAAGAAGGAAAATATTGTTTCAAGACCGCCGCTTCGAGTTGCTCGCATAAACTTGACAGAGAAAATAAAAGTGATAATCGCCTTAACCCAGCGAGAGAGCGAACAGTCTTCGATTTTCTGCCATTTGCTATCAAGTTTCACGTAATGCTAACGAATGCCCTCATTGCACTGTTAAGAAGTGAGTGCATCACGGAATTTCTTCCTCAATTATTGCTCAGATTTAGATTTACCCCGAGCATTATTTTGTTGGCCAATTTTCACCATATTTTAGATGAATACTCTCAAATGTCTATTATACCAGTCAATTTATTTTATAATCTTTAACATAAATATGGTAATTTATTTTGGCGTTCTAAGAGAAAATTTTATGCAATTAAATCATGGGCACGTAACGAGAAAGTTTTAATGCGTTCGAAGAATGCTCTCGATGTATTACAGTTCATTTTCCCATAAAATAGGGTAAAGTTTACCATGTCGGCTTCGGTATAATTTCACTAAAACAAATGAACAATTTCCATATTTTACAACTCTTTACAAGATAATAAAATTATTTTCTCATTTCCCGACACATGTGAATTCTACCAATGAGAGTGATGTTAAAGTTTTACAAATTCATTGCGCATGAAAATATGTAAACCAAGTGCAGTCATGTATCCCTGAATTATTCAAGATATTGTAAATAATTTATACATATCTCTCGAATTACTAGTCACTGGTTAGTTAAACTCCAGACATTTAACAACTCGACTTCAGAACATCCACAATTCCAGATGCTAAGCCTAAAAGTTGGTTTAGGGTATAGTTTCTAGTCGAAGACACAAGTTCAGTATTAGCCTAAACTTTACTCTTCCGCAAGTTCATACTCATGCATGTGCACAAGAACCCAGGTATATGGGAGTTGAAGAGCCCGCGCATCACGTTAGTCCGAATCCCGCGGGATAAAACCAACCCCAATCCTCAACGTAGCCAACGCGAATCCTCCGCCTCATCCGTGTCTAGTCCTCCCCGCTTCTCCACCACCACCTCCATTGCCTGACCCCATCTGACTAGACACCCCTCCAGCCATGAACAAACGCCCGGGGCTTAAGCTTCCTGAATATTTTATTTACTCACTGCTGCTTCTTCTACCAGTTATATACTTCTTTTTCTACACCGCACACTCTTTTCTCGTTCTTTCTTTTCTACATCCTTGAGTGTTTGTTCCGCTAGCTTTTTTTATTCGTTCCTCCTAATCGCGTCAATTTGTATTAGACTGAACGAACTCTTGTTCGATGATTCAATTTTCGAAAATGCTTCGGAAACAAACTCTATTCTCCTGGAAAAAGGCGATGATCGAATCTTTCAGCTTTATTCAAATATCACTGACAACATTGCGCTTTTGTGTCCAATATGATATCACAATGCATTTAGTTCTTGTGTGCAATTAGCAGATATGCATGCGCAGAATCGAGCAATTTATTTCAGGTATGTCCTGAAACAATTGAGTTAATTCTTTGACCGTGCGCCGTATCTATTTATACCGACAAAGCTCGATAAAGCAACGCGATATCCTGCACTATCGCTCGTACCCATCTTCATCAGCAACAGAGCCCACAGCAGTAGCAATTACTTTCGCAATAGTCACAGATGACGATGCGCCTCCATTGTTCCTACATGCGATTAGGCGTGTTCCCTCCTTATCTACGACAAGAGCTAGAGAGTATTTCGGTAGGACAATGGGAGAACCGATAGAGCTCTTGGGTCAACCAGTACCGACTCCACTTTAAGAGCGATCTTGCTGAATTGTCACTCTTCAAGTGAATACAGTCATCACATTCAATAATAATTAAAACCATTGAATGAAAACGGGATTATAAGCCCTTGAAAACAATTTTTGAATGGATAGGAGATGCACTAATATTGAGATATGGTAAATTTAGCTTATTTATTGCACACAGAACTTTAAGGTCTTTTAGCAATACCCTCTTAGAGAATCAGGTTTCGATAGCTTATTCCAGGATTATCTTGGGAATCCTCTTGGGGTCACATCCAATGGATATTCCTGCAGTGTCTTCTTCCTAGGTAGATATCAATGCATCTCACGATGTGCTGCTGGCGGCTGCTGTGCGGAATGTACACGACGCAAGGGAGGAACGTGTCCCCATGCCATAAAGCTTTCGTTGTCTTACGTTATTGCATGTGACAGACGTATCTACCCGCGTCTGGTGTTCGCTATTACGACCGGTAGATAATGCTTGGGTTTAGCACTCGGCCATCTGAAAAGAAATGCAATCTGAAAAAGAAATGGAGATACGGCTAGAGTGCTATATCACAAGACTTGTTTTTTCCCAACGTCACAAGCTTGCCGCGGACTATTTCCGCGTAAATGAATTCACCGTGTGGAAGAATTTCTGTGGCGGAGTAAAAGTATGATAACTCAAAAGTGACAGAATTTGCGGCGAACATTTCCGGCTGTCTGTACTGGAATGAGGGCGTATCTTCCTCCTTCGCGGGGACGAGTCATTTTTATATTCAGGCGCGTCCTGCATATTTTCCGTGGTAAAATATTTTTAATATACGCCCACGGTGTTTTTACGAGAGGTACTTGTGTATAGTGCCAGAGGAGTACATTTTCATTCAAAAGAGAGTCATCTGGTGTGTTATCCATAATGCTAATTAGATCAGGTTGATCTGCATCTGGAAATACAAATGCCATGAGTGAACATAGCACAGTAATGAACCTGTCAAACAAATCATCTGGTTTCATTGCACTCTGCAGCTTTAGTGCAGGCTTGATGACCAATGCTAAACGTCATGTGGTTTTGATCTGGGAAATAGATCGAATTTATGTTGCAAATAAAAATAGTGTTGAAATGAATGAAGGTGAATAGAGACTGAGGAAGTATCGAGAAATTGAGGAATGATATATCATCAACTTCTTGAAGTGTCATCTTCAATCCAATAGTTGTGATTGTCACATCAATCAAGGGCTATAAAGTGCACGCAATATGTCTAGCTGTGCACCAATTCGCACAGGAATTTCTGACTAAAACCTCGAAACCCTTCACATGTCTCTTGCCCGAGGTAACAGGGTGTCCTCGATGGTGAGAAAAGCCACCCATAACCATGATATGTATGTATAGAGAGCCGCTTGGCATCCGTCGCTCGAATATGTCTCGTGAATTGTTCCACCTTGCGTATGCGACATTTCAAATGCTTGTGCTGTTCTCACAAGCAATAACCCTTCCTTCATTATCGCCACGCCAACCCCTAGAATTAATTTAATTATCTTCAATTATCCCACCTCTTTATCTTTGTCAATTTTCTCCTAATTCTGAAACAATATTGCCATTTCGAAATCTCAAAGAGGATTTCTGCATTTCTAGGTTTAATAAATAGAAAGGTGACAAAGTTGCTTGCAGCTATTCCGTCATTGTTGAATTGCGATTGTGACAGTATTGTTTGTTCTACCTCCTGGCAAACCACAACCAAGCAAGCAATTGTTCATTTATGTCCTGGCTTTCTGTCCCAAATGAATATTTTTCGGAAAATGAAAAAAGTTCTTGTGTAAAGAAGAATATAAAAAAATATTCTACTGTGAATAGACCAGCATTGATGAATTCAATGTAATCAATCAAATGCGAATGGTGTAAGCCTTGTATTAAATAAACGGAACGGGTGTATGATAAATATCATTTACTGGTGAAAAAGCGTGTGTATTACATGAAGAGAGGATAGGCTTTACAGAGGAAGGGATTTAGGGAACTGATTGAAAACGAATACAGAGACGGAAATAGAGAAAAAAGAAAATAACAGGGTTTTCGATCCTCGGTTTGCGCACCCCTGGCGTAACGCAGTCTCGACTCTGTGCGACGCAACTCGACTCGACTCCGCTGAATCGATCCGCAGACTCTCTCACGTTATGCCCGAGCGCCCGAACCAACCAACCCGTCTGGTCACGCGAACGCCGTTTCGAACGTCCCACCTCCTCCTTTTGACTTTATTTATTTGTAAAGATGTTCCTTTTGCTCCACTAAAGATCCGCGACACACAGAAAAACTCAAGTACTATCAATAAGGTGGAGAATCTCCTATTCCTCCTCCGCATTCTGCTTCCGAGAGTTCACTTTTGATAATTAAACCACTTTCTTTAAAATCCAGGTTCTCTTGATAGAACCTGTAGAGGATTTAATTTCTATTAAAATTAGACCCTCGTGTAGTCCTCCGAGATGGCACATATAAAATCCATTTTTAATACCTAGCAGGGCAAAGAAGGGCTTGATTTAGACCTTTTTTTAGACCTCCTAACACAGTAAAAAGTCTGGAGTAAAATTTGTTGCAGGTTATTTCAAGGTGGGGTATAATCTACACCCGGACTCTGGGAACGAAAACGCCTTCTTTTGTTTTGGCCGCAAAAGTATCAAAACAATTGACAGCGTACCTCAAGTCCAAGGGAAATGATACCTTCTTTGCTGGGTGATATGCACACCACCGAGAGTAAATTTTGTTGCAGGTACATAGTACCCTGAAACTGGTGTTAGATTCACACTTTGTTTTTTCTGTGAAATCCTACTTAAGATACTATTTTTTTAAAGATCATTTTCCACTTCTAAAAAATTATAACTTAATATTGATACTAACTAAATTAATTTATGATTCAATATATATTTCTTTTAAAAAAATATGCCAGGTTTGAAATTTTCTACACTGGATATCGTATAATATAGGACTTACAGAAGCCAGTTTATTATAGTCAGTTTATAAACTGAGTAAAATAAAAGATTATTAACTATATATGATCCATTAAGGTTTTGTGCAGATTATAACGCGATATATTGGATTAATACGTACGTATTAGGAATATAATCGTAGCTATTAAAAATTTATGGTTCTCCAGCTTTCTCCACGAGATATAATATTTCCACATGCATTATTTGTGTTAATATAATCATTTATTGTTTCACGAGTAATATATCCTACGTATGTAATGTCATATTGTACATAATATATGATATGTTATATTTCAGACTGATTCCAATTTTAAAAAGATATAAATGAAACAACTATATGGTATGTGTATATTCTGTATACATAATGTATTCCCAAATAGTTTACAATGTTCTGTTGCGGCAACGAGCAAAAAAAAAAGATAAAAACACTGAAACGAGATGTACAACACGTGACGTGTAATGAAACGGTTACGTCCCGATGTGTATACAATGCATGTTTTGGAATTCCCATTTCTATGTACATGTCATATGTTTATGCCCGTTATCTCATTTTTCTCTTTTTCTCTTTTTCCCTTTTTTTTAACTGTGTCATGCATAGCTTTGAGGTTCGCAAAACTGAAATAGGTATTTAAACTTCGACAATTCATGGAGATTCCATGAATAAAATTGTCACTTAATACACTTAATTTTCCGTGTATCTATAAAAGTAAGAACTCTTTGTGATTTATATAATTATACATTGGATTTTATCAGATTTCTTAGCTGCAATACATCTTCATTTGTCCAGTATACTAAAATTATATTTTGAAACCGTTATATAAAACGTTATTTCGCGTGAAACATATATTTGTGGAGTTAAAGTCAACTGCAGAGTAACATAGTCATTTCGATTCAAGATAGCGGTGCTTGTAATTCGATGTTTGTCAATATAAACGGTCGATTATCCATCAGAGACGGTAATACACGAATCATCGATTTCCATCTAGTACATATATACGAGTATGTTGCATTGTGACCTGCGGGCATTGCTCAATAAGCATGAGAGGACAGTTATCAGCTCAGAGCGGATTGAAAAGACCATGGAGTATAGACATAAGGAGACCAAAGTCCTGTACATGGACTTCACGCAAAATAAGAATATTTTTCGGGAAGTTCAGGCGTGTGTACTTCCCGAAAAATGTTCTTATTTTGCGTTACATTACTTTGGTCTCCTTATGTCTATACTCCATGGAAAAGACGTATGTCATGTAAAGAGCTTTTGATATTACTTATTTTTAAAGTAAATTTCCAATAGGCACTGCTTCGTTTCGTCGTTAAACAGTTTCCATCCAAAGGCTGCATAACATCTGCTACCGATGTAAATAGACTACTTCAATCAATTTGCAATCACTAGCAATCAGTTTTAAATTATGTAGCATATACAATCCTCCAAGCTATATTCCTACGGTTTTAATTTGAAATTCACTTTTAAATGCCTCCAGCTTTTAATTGCACAATTTACTGCATAAATAGTTGTAACGTGAAATTGAATATTCAGTGTAAATCAATTGAGTTAAGTGAAATTTGATATTGGTGGTTGAAGAAAGGTATAATTAAAATTGAAATGGATTGAAGAACATATCCAAGATTCCACTTTTTGTCTTTTTCTTTAACTTGGCTCTAAGCCCGATTTCCAAGTACGCAATACTTTTTTGAGATTATCATCTGAGGCATTTTGGCGGATCGTATACTTTTGACGCAGGTGCGCGATTCGATTTGAGCTTCCATATTTCTCAGGTGGGTGCACACTTGATCGAATGCACCGCATCGGTCCAATAACCAATGTGCCGATTAATTATTATCGAAGCACTTTTCATCTCATCCTCCCATCCTCTCGAGCTTACAATGGATTCCTGCAACTACTCCTATCTAGGGTATCAATCAAGTGCGCTATTTATGTATTTGAGTCCCGGCTTATTTACCGGACACACAATATCCGCAAGCAAGAGACAAGAGCTCTTCGGAAACATGATACCTCACAGTTTTTGCTCACACTAGCTCTGAATTAAATTTTGATACTTCGTGACATCAGAGAACGAAACCATATTACAAATTAAATATATCTGACATTATATACTCTAGTGTAAAAGAATATTCTGCATATAAATTTCATATTCATAATATATATATATATATATATATATATATATATATATATATATATATATATATATATATAGTTTTAAAAATATAATGATTTTTTACTTTTTATTATGTGTTTTAAATTTTTATTCATGCATCTTCTACATATCACTATTCTCTTCTGTTGCAGATAGTTTTGAATTTCCAGGACGTTTTCATTCGGAAGGCTCCCTCTTAGCGATATTGCTGTAGAACAAGGTAAATATATGCTAAATTGGAAATTCTTCCTTCAATATTTGAATAACTGATATCGGCAAAACTCTTCCAATCAATCAAGACGTATACGAGTAATCGCTGAAGCGTAAATCGACCTTCAGTTATTTATTAAGGGAGTGTCATCATTTTAGCATAGATAAATGACTATATATTTATCTATGCTATCATTTATCTATAATTTAATTGACACAATATTGTGTGAATTAAATTATCCTTTTAAACAATTGTCCTAAAATTCAACAGTTTTTAACTTTAGCTTTTCTGTAGAGGGAATGGAATTTATTCCACATGAAGCGAGTTCAAAGGGAATGTTATACAAGACCATTTTTAATTTGAGTCAAAAATCTGCATGCAGTTTCCATTAATTTTTTTATTTTTTTGGAATGTTTGAGGTAGTGCTTATTTCATTTTTTGATCCACATATCATGTCTTTCATTCTATAACACATTTTTTCAAAATAAAAACGTGACATTTGTGTGCATTAAAATTTACAGTATAAAAGCAGATATATGAAACAACAAAAAGAACTCCGTGTAATAACATTAATTCTGATTCAGGTTTTTTGCTCGCTATCAATGTGAATGTCATAATTAGTGTATCTGTTCAGCGCGAATATTGAATGGATGTCTGCGGGGCAAATTGAGTTCATAACGAGACTAACTGGCGTACTTTAGGAAGAATAGATAATTCTATATAGGATTTAGAAACAATCGGCGATCAACGCGGTACCCGGGTTGCCACATCATAGAGACAAATAAATCGCACGCGTTCGGGTTTATTCCGTAATTAGTTTATCGGTCGTAATTCGTTTTAATTTGTGACTCGGGGAATTTCACATTTAAATCACAGCGTGATCAGCCAATTAGCCTCGTGCTGTAGAGGGCAAGGCGGGTATGATAGGGTGTAGAGGGGTGAAAGGGTAGGTGGGAGAAAGCCAGCCGCGGCCCGATTATCAATTAGCGCGGTTGCTGTAACGGCTGCAACGACGGCTTAAGCCGTAATTCAATTTTCAACATATAAAGCTAAAGCTTACCCTGTTCAGTGTACATTTATGTGCTTCTGTGCATGTATGTAGTACATCGGCACTTTGTTTGATTCTCCTAAATAGCCATCATTGATTGTCCAAAAGTCAAAACAGCGGAAATGTGCTGTAATTTGTGTCACGAGATACACATCTGCTAATCGATAAAATTTGGCGGAAAACAGAATACATATTTAATTATTGAGAAATTTTATTTTTAGTAATTATTCTCTCTTTCAAGTTAATTACATACCAATTGCGATTGAATCGTAATTAATTTGAAAACGAGAACTGATGAGAATTAATTATACCATGAGGTATCCTCCGAATTGGAGGGTAGCTTCCAATAAATAACTTGTAGTCCACGTTCTGTAAGATTATCAGAGTTTTTTTTTGTGTACATACATTTACATTAATTAAAATTAAAATTAAGTCGCATTAAAAGTTAGATATGCGTAAAAAATTAAATGGCATTAGGCTCTATAAAATTTAGTGCCAGTTCTTGCGAATACTTCATTTCAACACTGAGTATAGAATCATTAAATTGTTCCAGTCTTTTAAGCAAGCTTGGAATTTATCATAAGCCTTTTTACACGGCTAATTATATAGGCCAACATAAATTTCTTCAACGCCGTTGTATTTCACGCGCAGTTTACTATTGCTTTTAACACTGAATACTTATGCAGTCAGCAATAATTAAAACGTCGGAAGTCAAACATTTAAGGTAATGGATTCAAGGTAATGGAATAACGCATTAGAGCAGCTTGAGAGTCGATGCAAGCACTCAAGATGAAGTTTTAAGTGTTTTAACCCCAGAATTTAATATTGGATTTCAATAACCATAATCTAAAATTTAAAAATGAATTTATTTATTTTCTTCTTGTCGATTAAAATGGAATGCGAAAATAAAAATTCGGACTGGAACTCAATTAACGATAATTTAGTGTGATAGAGAACATTAAATCAAGCAACCATTTTTATTGATATTAAAATCACATATCTTTAATAAAAATGAATTACCGAAGCGGAATTTCCATACTTTATATACATACGCGTAATTCAAAACAAATTTTCCAATTAAAAATAACTTCAGTTTTTCATTTCCCTGATGAAAGTATGAAAAGAGCGTTTATATTGGAAAAAAGTATATAAAATTGTCACTATTTTTACTCCAATATTTATAAATATTTTTTGTAGGACAGTTACTTTTTACTACGTATATAAATAGATGCTAAATTCAAGGGATGTTTTTCTAGCAAAAAATTGGAATCTTTTATCTTATCTATCAGATTCAGAAAAGCGACAATGTGTAAAGTAAAAACTCTAGAATAAAGGCAGAAATAAAATAAAATGAAACTTGGTTGAAGGTGAAATAAAATTTAATTCGTGGAAAGGGGAGGGAAGGCGTGCTGTCGAACTCAAGAGGCTTGAGGGGAAATGGCCGATAATTACGTATGAGCAGCAAACCGTATGACGAGAGGAATATTCGTGTTGCTCATTTTGCAATTTTCCATCGAGTGGCGACGTGACTCGGTCTGTTCAAGCTCGAGGCTAAAAAAAGGAAATAATGGGAAAAGGAAGAGAATGAAAAGAGCGAATCCCTAATCTACTCATTTTAAAATTAACCCGCCCTCGCGAAATGGCATCGTCATTGACCGTTAATGAACGAACCCGTCCGAAAGTCGAATCTGTGGAAAAGGGGCATTGTTAGGAGGAGGGGGGGATGAACTTCCCCTCCAATTCGTTCCTCCTGAACGAATAGCGCCGGAATAAAACGCCGTAATAAATATCGATCATACGAATAATGGATAAAGAGAAAAAAAACGAGGCGAAGCGTCACTTTAGTGAATCAGCGCCTCAACACGGTTGGTGCTATTAACTAAATAAATACATATCGAATTTCGATTGAGGGTGCGTTTGATTTTAAACAAACTCGAGGCACTGACCTCACCGACCGCAAACGTACGCTTTTTTCGATTATTGACAATATTTGGATATTTTGATACTTTGATACCGATATATACTAACAGTATTTTCATAATTTAATCTAGCGCTTTACATTATAAACATTATAATTCTAGATTACAATTATGATTCTCAAAAATTACTTTGTGGATAAAATCTTCTGTTCTTTATGTGATAATGTTCACATTACATACACAAGGAAATAGAAAAATCTTGAAAAGTGTAATCACATTCGGATTTAGCTCTGACAACACCGTTATCACCACTTCTTTTCCTCCTCTTTTTAACAATGATATTGCATTTGAAACTGAATTCCGCGACGCTGTCGCAAAGAGAAAGCAAGATAGCCTAAAGCAATCACAACCCCTGCCAACCCGTGTAGCGGATTCACTTACGTGCGACTCTGCTCTTCATGTCCCTACAGCAGAAGGGGGTGAAGGTGTGTGATGTTAAGGGCTTCAGGGGGGAGTTTTGGGGGTGAAGTCGCACGAAGACGAGCAAAACGCGATTACTCACACCTACACTAGTATATTCGTGCACAAGGTTTCGCTTGTGTATGCATGTGTATTACATAGAAACGAGAGTTACTTAGAACGTGTGAGTAGCCGCCGAAATACACAGATATTCGACCCTCTATGGGGAAATATCCATAATGCGCATTTGCAATTTCAATGCCTCGCTAACCCCGACTTGCTGCGACTCCCTCATCCTCTCTCAACCCCGAACATTTCGCTCGTGCCTTGTTCTCACTCCCTCGCGAACTTTCCGTACAGTCCTTTACATCGCCTCCGGCAAAACCCTTATATGTCACCATACGCGTTCCCGCACCTCTTGCAATCGAGATCAAACGGATTTCGGTATGGATTTCTACTTTTTTTTACTCGATCCTTCGCGGGAAACAAGTTTCGTCCGCCCGCACATCTGGGGCATTGTTTTTGGAATGAAAAGAAGGGTAATATACAAAACTTACGTCATTCTGTAAACCCCGGTGTGCGGTTGAGATGGTGGAAACTGATAAATTGCTTGTCGATAAAAGCGAGAACGCCTCAATCGATTTTCACGTTTCTCCGTGTTGAGCTTATTGCCGCAATGCGCAGATTCTATCTGGAAGAGAGTACAATTTGCGATTACCTGACACCCGTACCAAACCTGGGATTTGCGAGACTCGAAGATCTTCAAGTTTTAGTGTGATATATATTGAGAGATTGCAGCTGGCGGAAAACTGTATTCGGGGATGTGAGAGAAGAAGAAAGTGGGGAGATCGATTGTTAGCAAGTTTTAGTCGGTTTTAGTATAAGCGCAATTAGAGGGATGAGGTCTGTTCTTTATTTATTTATTTGTTTATTTATTTTTTTTTTTTGAGAAAAAAATGTATTGAGAAATAAATATAAGAAGAGATTTTCTTTTAAAGGATAAATGTGTTTAAAGTGTAAAATATCCGAGCTTAGTACCATTATTTTTGTCCCAGTTTATTACACCACATATGCCCTCTTTTAAGTTGTTTGTTTTTCGCTTGGTCCAGGAAAAACATATCTTTCCCTAGACATATTTCATAGTACACACACGTGCTGCACCGACAACCACCAGAAACGAAATTGTAGCAGCGTTCAACAACCTGGCATATTATTCTAGTGCCTAGTAAAGTGTGCCATTAAACTAAATGAGTATACGTGTAATTTTCATAAATTTTAATAGGTATATATAGTAGAAAATATAGGATATGTTCATATGGATTGAAGCAATACGACTGTAGCAGATATTCACAAATATTTATCACATTGTGTTTATTATTTCGCAGGAACACTTTAATTCGAATTTATTTGCATTCAAAGATTCGGTGATAAACAATTATCCTATCTTAAAAAAGTGGTGTCACCAAATGTCTCGAAAATCTCGCATACATTGTTGTTGTAAACCTGATTGGCTTTTTGAATGACTTGAAGTTGTATAGGGAAAAAAAGAAAATAATCGCACGCGTGTTTGTTTGCCCTTGTACCTTAAAATTTCAAGAAAACGTTCGAAATTCCTTAAAATTCGTTAAAAGATCTTAAAATTCCTAGAAACCTCTTGAAAATCTCACATACATTATAGTTTTCAAATCTGTTTGGCTTTGTTTATAAAATTTAGTTTATAAAATTATCACATTCCTGTAATCGAGTCTAAAGCAAATCTGAATTGCAGCGATTCATATATGTGATCAATTTATCATTATTTAAGCTACAATGGCTCTAGAGTGTCTAGAGTTTCTATAGAGACACTGAAATTACAAAATAGAAATTCAATACAATTCGTTATTTTTAGTTTTATCCGAGTTTGCTATTGCGAGAAAATTTAAATTGCAAACACAGTACTCTTGAGTCTATTAAAAGTCTGCTTGATTTTTGAATAAAAAAGGATTTCAGAGTATCAAAATCGAGTTGTAGGTCTCTGTATAAATTTCGTGATATTGTCGTAGGGAAGTTTTCACGGTACGAAGGCCGATTAAATTATGGTTTCATTATTTCCGTTAATTTATTATCTCCTCGTGCACCGACACTACAGACTTTCGGGCTCAGAAGCTGCGTACCGCATCGTGGGGACGCCTGCTGCGGTTTCTACGTCGGGGAGAGACATCTGACTTGTTAATTTTTCCCGCATAAATTTTCGTCGAGTCGCCAGCTTTTAATTGATTCGCCAGTTCCAACCCCTCAGACGATTCACCAACATAATTCTACAAACCTGCGCTTGTTGTAACGCGTTCATTCTATTTTATCCGATATTCCTCTCGCTGCTTTCGCTTGCAATGATTTCTGACGCGTCGCAAAAATTAGGCGCATTGGTGCTAGGATGCTTGGTAATCGCGTATAATTTGCCCGGGAGTGTCAGCCAACGCGAAATGCGAATCAAATTGCGGATTTCACGTACCGTGACTAATGAACATTTCCCTTTATTATTTTAGATTTAGCACCTGCCAAATCCCAAACGTGTTGGAAGTAACTTTACTGCATAATAATATGCAAGTGCATCGCATAGCCTTTGGAATTCGGCCCTAGCTACGCATCCCACAATTTCCGTACGAATAAATTGATTTTTTTGAATAAATATCTAGATGGAAAAGGTTCAGGTGTTTATTTCGAAATTTCCGTACAAATAGCCGAATTTTGTCGATATTAATAGACACGAATGAAGACACTGGTTCCATATATTGATCATCATTTGCGATGTTTTCACGTCCATTGACTTAAATTCATTAGTATTCCTCCATCTTTGCGATGTGGCGCGGAACATCGATTTCTTGACGAATTATTCTAATGATTGTGAACCGTGAGATTTTATACAAATCGCAAATCTTCCTTGGGGATTTGGAGCCCTTCACGGAGTAAACAAAGATTCGTTCAATTTGTCGCTGCTGTCTCCGAGTACTGAAGTACCCCGAGGCTCCAGCAAGGGTGAGAAGAACACTTAGGGCTGGAGGGGGCGAATCCTGGGGAGCCTAATTAGCCGTTGAAATGTTCACAAGACCGACAGGGGAAAAAAGGAACGACAAAAAAAAAGAATTTCAAAACATTATACTTCTACCTCTCGACATAGTCTATGGTGTCTGGAGTGATAGAGCTACAAGAATACCTTTGCAAGATGAATACAGTGAAAACGGGCTTTCATGAAATTTTCAGACTTGCTATAGCCAAAGTCTTTCTTTTTAGCTTCTCGACCCCTTTCTTCTTTCCAAGAACAAATAGTTACAAATAGTTACAAATCTCTTACTAAAATAAGGTATGATAACAGTTTCTGTTACAATACCGGTCAAAATTGTGAATTCACCTGTTTTTCAATAATCGTTTAATGGGCGAAGTCACTTTGTCCATTTTTCAAGATGTTGAAAAAAACGTAACATCTCAATGTTTTATAAAAATATCAATAAGTTTATCAACTTTTTTTTTTAATTTTTTGAGCTCACTTTAAAGGTTTTCTATAGAATCTTACAAACTTATTGGTGTATAATTGAATAATTATTAACTTGCATTGTGCGAGGACTTAAATGTGGCGCCAAAAAGTTGGACATTAATTAATCATGTACAACGCAGAGAAATAATATATTTTAAAGAATTGATAAATTGATTTCGTCCTGGGCTTATTTTAAGCAAAAGTTTGGTAGCTTTTAACATACATCGAAAAACAGGTGAGCTCACAAATTCTGACTGAGAGTGTATCTCGTTTACATCTACGAATAGTTTATCAGTAATTATGAAACTAAAATTAATATATGAATATTATTTAATATATTAATATTGCAGGTTTGAGTAGTTCAATCATTAAAATAGAGCTGCAGCTAGTATTTAATCAAGTAATTGAGTTGAACATAATTAGAGGAAAATGTGTACCTAATTGATGATTTATAATTCTATTCATAAAGTACTTGCGTATATGATATAACTCATAGCTTGTTGTCAGAGTCGAGAAGATTAACCCGAATAATTCTGGCGTGTGAAATAATTTCGCAACGAGCTAAATAGATAGACGTGTACCATCCTGAGGTCCGTAGTTCTGTGGTAAGGGGTGAATCGGAGAGGGAATAGGGGTCGAGGGTCGAGGGTTGCCAGTCGTGGGTGTAAGTGCCATTCCATGTACGGCTGCCTCACCCTTCCAGCCGACATTACTCTATCGTAGGGTGTCGAGGGATGGGGATGAAGCCTGGCCGTTTGGGGAGGCAGCAGGTTTCAAGCATCCCAAAGATGCCTTGCCCACGCACTTCGTGGTACAGTCTGTACTGACTCGCAAAGAAGACATCTCCTCTGGGATTTCCTAAAGTTGTACATGGTCCTTTATTCTCACATCCTTCTAAGACTTGAGCATTTCATCCACATATTCCGTGGAATTTCCACGGAATTTTCATAGAATAGACTCTGGGAAACATTTGCAATTTACAATTCCACAACATTTCTCTTAGTCCAATAACAGATTTGTTGGATCGAGCAACAAGAAAAATTCATTTAAAAAAATGTAAATAATTCCCTGGATTTGTACAATAATTGCAGTATTTTCAAGTTTTAATGACTTTTCTTTGACATTTTCTATGGTATTCAAATATTCCGACACAAATGTGCCGAACAACTATCAATTAGCAATTGCTGGAAATTATCATTCACTTTGCTTTGTTAGATTGATAAAAATATTGATATAATCTACTTGCATCATTTATGGTGATTAGCATTTGAGAGAGAATAGTCAATAGTCATGTGATTAGTATAACGATTGATGTGCATTATCTGCTCAATGAGAGTATTCACTTGAATAACGAACTACATTAGGCAATATTAAACGACCTTTATTAAGAAGATAATACCTACTCGAAACCAAGCACAATATATTTGTACGGTTTTCATTAAGCTTTATTCGTCATTCCTCTTTCCTACATAGAAACGATAAACTTTTAAGTGCTGGAATATTTTATCAAATGGTATATTATATATATATATATATATATATATATATATATATATATATATATATATATAT
>CAJFCO010000444.1:1708742-1756620 GCA_904066015.1 Synergus gifuensis
CATAATCCTATAGCATTGGATTCAGAAAAATATGAAAATCAAAGCACTCAGTTATGTTTAATGAAAGGATTCGATAGTTGGTTTATATTCCATCCAATATTGTTTAATTAAATATTTTATTGAAAATGTTCAATCGAATACTGACGAAATAACTAAATTTGACGAAATCTATTCTCAGGGGTATATAGTGCATATATAGTTGCATATCCTTGGGGATAGATTTCGTCAATTAATATATAGACATTTTTATTCGAGTAGAACATAATTAATACATATTGCAAAATGATAGATTTAGATTAAAATTTAGATTGCAGATCTAAAATTACTCTTTCTTCACCGTATCTATACATTTTATTATATTTCTATATTCTCCAATTTTAAACACTTTTATTCTCCTTCCTACGTTGAAATCTATGTGCTCCAGATCTGTCTTTTTTTGCTATTCTTAAAAGAATATTTGTTTGGACTGAGTCACTTATATATTTTACTACCACTATTCACTACCAAGGTAGCTGAATTCTTTTACTTTCTCTGTCTGCTCATTCCACAACGTAATTTTCCGACGCTTCTTAACTTCTTTCTTGCTGCAGTCCATTATCTTAGTTCTACCTCTTTTTATTTCCATGATAACAAGAATTTTCTCTATTTTTTTATACTTCTGGTGGATATGTAAAATTTTATTCATCTCGAACTTATTTGAGTTAAACTGAGCCAATTATTTTCTACCAATTTCTTCTATATACAATATTAACAAATATATTTGTGTTCCTTGATCAATGCATGTTTTTCCACATTTTTCCTATTATCGATTTCTTCTTGCGTCTTTCTCTGCCTATTTGCCAATACATCCCTATTTTTAAATTATTTACACACCCATCCAATCTCTTCACTTTTTTTTTTCTATTTGGCAAAGATTAAAAGTAAATACGCCAATTTACTTTTCCCTTAAGGGAGACTCTCTGCTTACAATTAGTGGCGGCAATTTTAGCTAAAAGCTGATGTGCTGATGTGCTTATGTCAGCTTTGTGGATAGACTGTACAGTGTACAAGTGAGCGGGTTGAAATTGTAGGAGGGTGTGGGAAGGTTTATATACATGGAGAAGTTGGTGAGCAGACGTGAAGCAGATAACTGTCTGTAAACAGAGAATCAATTCGCATTCGCGCTAATAGCTGGCTGCGGTGGTCAGCAACCCTCAGAACAGCATCGGTGTTTCTCGTGGAAGCATACATGACGAAAGGGGAGTACATATACAATATACATAGATCATACTGGCAGTGAAAGACCGCCTATCTCCTTCCTTCCCATCGATCCGTCTACCAATATCCTGCTCAAATTTCCCTATAATTATACGTATATTATTATCTTTAAACTCAAATTTTGTATTTACACCGTAAGAAAACGTGGCAAATGTTTCATTAATTCCTCTCATTAATTCTTTTCATCAATTCCGGAACTACATTTATGTTCCTGGAAGTATTCAATATGCTGACTGTTCCTGACGCGGTTAAAGTTGCGCTCTGTGGAATAACGTGTAAACCGCAAATCGAAAGTCCAAATCGCGTAGTGCTGTCGTCCCTGGGTCGTCGAATGCGGTTTGACTTTAAACTTGAGAACTGTTTTCAGTTTGGTGGAAGGTTTTGGAGACAGATGCTAGGAAAAGGCCAAATAGAAGGGGGAAGCAGGTTTGGTGATAAGTGATCGCGGTTGCTGGCCTGAAACTCTAATTAATACCTCGCTGCTTCGTTTGAGCTCGTGACTTACGGCCCTGTCGCCCTTGTTCAGAATTACACCCATACCACGTAGTAGCGGGACGTCTTTCCAGACTTGGCCATTTGTTATCGACCAAGTTCCATACCCCTCTCTCTGGATTATTCAATCGAAATTCAATCCAGCTTCTTACCCTTTCAAGAAAACCCTAAGCTACTCAATATATCTGGAAAAAGCTAAATATTTATTCAAAGTTGTCAAGCATGAAAAATTCTTAAGATTATATTGAATTTCTTTCTATTATCTCCCCGAGATCACACAATATAATATACAGAAAATTCTATGTCGTAATTTCCTCTTCATTTTTGCTTTTTATCTCACAGTATTAATTATGAGAAGCCTTGCAAAGTTCTAACTAAACTTGTGATTGCAGATCAATCTGGAAAGTTGAAGAGAGATGTCTACATTTTTATCCTTTGAGAAATTTAAAATAATTTTATTAATGATTTTAAACTCTGGGAAATCTCGTGGAAAGAGACGCCATCCATTAGTTTATTTTTTAGTTGAATTTATCTCAAATTGAGTTGGCTAGGCGCTACTGAGATTTTTTCTATGTAGGAACCGCGCTCATGTTGCTGACAATATACTGCTGTGCTGGTATAAAATTACGCAGAAAAATCTATCGCAGTGTAATTAAATTACTCTTGTTCGTTAGTGTGTATGAAGCAGGTTGGTATGTCTTCTCTATCAGAGGAAATTGCTGCATGCTATCGTAGATTACAATCGAAGACTCTTCAGTTTTAATTAGACTTTGAGAAACATACTTACGTCGACGTTGCAGAGAGAAATTCAGGTAATGTAATAGCAGTACCGCGTTGGGTTCCTTCATTTCGTGCATTACAAGGGTATTGATTAAACTCTGCACTCACAAGTATAGGGTCGGTTCGGTTGCGGGTCGGCAATTAATATTATTTATCGACGTCTTAATCGTAAGGCCACATCTAACTAACTTTGAACCGGCATCTGGATGATTGATAGAAAGTGGGAGGAAAAAGTAGACGTGGATGATAAGGCAATTTTATTACTTGTTTCTATATCCGGATTTAGTAAAAGCTTAATATTATTAATATTATTATCTTTAAATGTGAATGTAGTTATAATTTTGCAATTTTTTTCTATTGTGCAACGCTTTGATGAACTTTTGGATCGAGAAATCTTTTGGGATTTCGTGTGTGCGCAACGTGAACGATGCTAGAGGGTTATGGTTGCCTGGTTAAGCAGCAGAACTGAAAATGAAAAAGAACAACCCTCGGGGCATCGAAACCTCACGCACACCTGTGCAGTCTGTGCACCGCAGTTACTTTTCCAGCGCTTCCGATTAAAGAAGCGAGTTTTAACGGCTGCTGCCTCCGAGGACATAAAGAAAGACGAGACATCATTCTTTCGCAGAGAGTACCGAATTTAATACACAATTCCAAGAGTGGAAAATATTATGCTCGTAATTCTTCTAATATTACTTTTTTTTTTATCCTTTCTGCTTTTTTATTACCGTTTTTTTCTCATATCTGGATCAGATTTCAAAAGTCAAGGCAGCAGTACACTTGAGAATATCTCCGACATGTTCGCTAAGAAGGCATATAAATTAGCCAAAATTAATTTGAAAATATTTAGTAAAATATACTCGCTGACTTTTACTCAAAATTATTCTCGTAGAGTAAAATATTATCCAAAAATACCATCAAAATTTAGAGATTTCTAAGATAGAGAAAATATTTTCCACGCATAATTATTTAGGAGGTACTTGAGTTTGATGCAAGAGTCGGAGTAGTAATAAAAAGCAAAGATGCTCGGCAAAATTTTTTCCGAGAAACTTCTTCCAGGTGAAATGAGTGTAAGAAAAGTTTGAAGTTTTCGAGGTAATAGATTCTCCCTAGAACAAAATGCAGCGGTTGCTAGCTTAATTGACATTTAATGGATATTCGTTTTTGTGTAATTTATTTAATTAGATTTGATAAAAACACTTAGTCATCTGTATCTAATTAGAACAGATGAATATTGATATTAGCAGTAAATTGAAAATAGGAGTATATCTAGTATAGCACTTTGCATGAAGAAAGGTGTATCCGAAAATGTTAAGTGTGAACTATCACACATTTTGTCGTAATCAATTTGCCCTGAAGGATCCCTATTATGCATATAAGCTGGTTAAGCGAACAGTTTATATTCCTGAGGTAGATAGTTATTTTAATTTAACGTCCTAAAAGGGTTGCACTGTCCAATGTTCACGAAGGTTACACAAACTCCTTCCTCATCATTTGGATAAGCTGATGATTTATAAGTATTAAAGCTCAGAGCTTATAATAATAAGGTTGGTAAATCCGGGTATTTAGAAGTTTAAAGTAACCAAAATGAGTTTGCAACGTATAGATGAAGAATTCACGAGTAACTGAATATTATCAGTATAAACTAAAAATTAATATTCCGAAATGGAAAAAGAACTTCAGATTAAAACCACAGCACATTGAAGATTTTCTATTATGATTTAAAAGTCTCTGATTGCAATTGATTGCAGGAGTGACCCGTATTTGCAGAAATTATCTACCCTTCGCATTTCATCAAGATTTTTTATATTGTTCTTAGAAACATATTCTTGAATTGTGGAAAAAAAAGAAATTTTCTTTTAGTATTTCCAATTTGAGAGAGATGTACATTTCCCGAACTGAATTTGAAGTAATTTCGAAGCATTGCTTATTACCGCTAATGGCTTCTGTGACCTTTTTCCTCTTCTGAAAGTCTCTTCTGCTTGCTTCTCAATCATTAGACCAATTAATATTTCAATCGAAACTTTCTCGGAGAAGTTATCTATTCCGAAACAAGTTATCTTGGTGTGCACTCAATCTACCTATCAGGTGCCCACTTGAGTACGCGATCAAAAGGTATTGAATTCTCACTGCTGAAACAAGTAAGAGACGTTGCCTCACCGGGGAAGCGATCGTGGTGGCTACCGATAACGAGTTTCCCTGAAGAACAGGATGCGATCTGAGTTTCCGATCATCCGGGAAACTTTGATAAAGAAAGTGGAAAGTCTTTTCCCTCGACCGCGAAACAGGCACTGAGGCAACCAGGTATACTTGGATAGACCGATGGGTAATACACCCACTAGTCTGACTAGTCTGGCTAGTTGAGAGCTTCCTTCGAGACGATTAAGAAGTATCAGCGATTTGCCAAAGACAGACCCCTCGAGAATACGGAAAAGTTACGACGGACAATGGATTTACTCGAAATGGATAACTCACTGGGTCGAATCCAATTTGACCAACTTTTATCACTCAATTTCGGAGTTAGTTCTTAATCACTAAACCCACTAATTTCGATTCTGTGATGTTATTAAAGGAAACTAAATCAGTATTAATGTATCAACTTTTCTTACTTCTTTGGTACTTACATATTTCCATTTTTGAAACTTTTTTGAAAGATTCAATTATGAAATATTGAATTGTAAGCACCTAAGGCGACTTTATTCAGAATTGAAGAAAAATCCGACTCTTAATTTTTTGATAGAAATCTCATGTTAGTGTGTGTATTTTTATATAGTTCTAAAATTCAGATCACGTATCGTTGGAAATCATTATATTGTCGAAGTTTATCTAACAAATGAACAAGGTACGATTTGTCCTAGTGTAATCGTCTTGATTCTCTATTTCCCTCTCACATTGCTAACGCAGTAGCAATTAGCTCTCTCAACTTCGACGGCTTAATTAAGAGGGTTTCGGCTCCGGCTCAGAGTTGTGCGACCGAGGTTAGATCGCTGGGTCAGGTTAAAAGCTGGACCGAACCTTATGTCGCGAACCTTGCCGTTTTCCTGACACGAGTTTGTGACACGAAATATATATTGTTTATTATATATATATATATATATATATATATATATATATATATACGAATGAAATTCCTTACAAATTAGCTGATATTGACATCGAGAAAATTATTATTTGAAACTGAAGTTTAGTAGGTCTCGCGCAACTAATAGTTTGTCCCTTCTAGACGACAAAAGGTCCTCGCTTCTCTAATAATTAATCTTAACAAAATCTAAGTGTCATTCCAGCCATGTCAAAGTTTCAACTCCGTAATATCGAAACAGGCACTTGTCAGTTTTCCCTCCTGGAAAGACGAACTCTGGTTTATCTGCACATTAAAGTTTGTGCATAATTTATTGAATTATTTGAATTCTCCTTTCCTTGTCAAAGTTGATAATCGTCTAGAAAATCTCGAAAAGTTGAGAAATTTTGACTGCACTGTTAGAAATTGATATCAGAATTCTCTGGCACATGTCACTGGAGCTTTGTGCTGTTACCATAACAGAAAATTCTGTTACTCAATTAAAAATCTGATTTTCAATGATAAAAGTTATATTATAATTATATAATTTTATTCACACTGACTTTCACACTGGTTAAAAAAACATTAAAAGTACGTGCAAAAACACTTTTCATCGAAAGCCGGAGACAACAGCTGATGTTACCATAACATAAATTATTAAAACCTGAAACATAATTTCTGCATTTTATGTCACCCATCTATAATTTTACATTAGAATTAGTAAATGTTTCAGTGTTGTAATTTTATGTCACAATCTCCTAATTTTATGAAAAATGTAGTGTGCTAAACAATTTACGAAGTCTAATTAAGTGAGGTTTTTTTCAAATAGTAATTAATTTCTTGCTCTCAAATGAGAGTTAAAAATGCAAGTTGTTTGCCCCTTATCATTAACTCGTCTTTCATTAATTTTTTACAATGAATAAAGGAAATTAAGCTGGAAGGTATGCTAAACTGAATTTGTTCTCTAAGATAAACAGAAAGATAATTAAAGTAAACATAATGAATAATGCTTACTCACTTTATGGTAAAAATTCTGCAGATATTTCAGACACTGAAATTTCCAGTTCAAAGAATTTAAATTTCCTGATAGAAATGGTAAAATGAGGTCGAGAGATCATGAACAGTATATTCGTACGAATTGATTCGTGGATTCTAGTTGGAGAGTATCAGAGCGTGGATGAGTTTTTGCAGTTTGAAGCGACTGTTCGTGTCGTGGACCAGAAGGGTTCGATGCCTAACAAGGGATAACCTCGTTAGGACCACGGACCAGCTTGTGTGTTTTACAAGTTAGGAATTAGGTTGATTAGTAGGAAGCTGGAACGATCCCTAACTGTTCTCATCCCTTTCGTTTGTAATGGTGTACTACTACATATATAGTGCAGGCAGCCCAAAGCCACGCTTCCGACGGCTTTTTTTTTGTCTCTCAACTGATACGGCAGACCTGCTGGTTTGTCAGCGGAGAGAAAAAGCTCACCCCGGCACATCCGTCTTAACATCCTGAGCATCCACGTAGAGCACGTTTCAAGGTTGGCCGAGCAAAGGGGTGCGACTCCCTTTACTGACAGGAAATTACACGTCCTTCCGAGTCATAAGTTCGAGGTCCCGTTACTTACTCGTCGCGTTTATTCAATTGTCTTTCATCTCATCCTTTTGCCCTTAATTATCAACGACCTTCGCTTTTCCTTCAATTTTCTCATTAATAGAGAATTTCCATCCTTGACTTAAGCCAAAGAAATCTATATTTTATCCAATTTAACGTGTAATTACTCTTTTATGTAGTACATGAATGATTTCAATCGTTTTTCATGTCTACGAAGCGGAGCTGGAGTTCTACTTCTTGCTCCCATGCATTTATTATAAAAAGGAACTTTTTCAGATTTGTTTTTGCCTGAATATCTAATGGCTTACCAATAACAATTTTATCTACTTCGAATCAGCTCGACGTCCTTTACGTCTGACTATAACTGTGATTTCTACTGGGACCACTCTTATTGTTTCAGACTGGAAAGGAGAATTTCATAAAATAATTATCGTGTGATTCAAAATGATGTTTTATATTTAATTAAAACGGTGTACTTGTGTATAATACATAGATATATATTTTTATTATACATAGTTGGGAGAAGGATTTCGTCTGACTGAAACCTGATATTTCTACTGAAAATATTTGGTTGCAGGTTTTATTTGTAAAAGAAATACATGAAAAGGGATTTACACTAGCAGATTCATGTTTTTGAACGGAAAACTGATTTTTTTGTTTCAGAAAAAAATTTCTATTGGACCGAGTATTGGAATATTTAGAGGTGGCGTACAGCAGTCGGAGTCTCAAAAAGTAAGTAAATAACATTTTTTAATTAATGTTTTTCTCCACTGGCAATGGCAGATGTATATCTATTACAACACATTCATTATGCAAAATTAAAATGGAAGTCGCCTTTCTTTTATACTGTTGACAGTTTTATAAAATATTACTCTGGTTTTAGCAACTGCCACACAATTTTTTAATTTTCTATTTTTAATTCATTCATAAATTTGGTTAGTTTAACACAATTCCAGTGACGTTTACATGAAAAATGTTGGCAGACTTTGATCGATCTTGAACGCGTATATACAAAATGACAGGCATGTACATAACGCTGGCGATATTAAATTATCGATAGCTTAGTGTGCACGATGCGGAAGACAAGAATTTCTATATAAAGAATCTAGCGTAATTAAAAAAATATATTTCAGCCATTTTGAAAAAGTCTTTAAAGAACTTAGTGATAAAGATACAAAAATAAGATGCAAGTAGAAATTAGAATTTGGACTCGATGGAGGAAAGTTTCCTGTATTATTTCAGCAAACTTTACGTAGTTTGTAGAACGAATCAAGTTCGTCAGTTTCACTTCTCTTTGTACTCAACAGCAAAGGACAGAAGCAGATAAGAATAAGGAGAACGATGCCCAAGGGTGCAAACCTAATTGTATCCGCCTCACGCTCTTTTCTAGTTCTCTTCTTTTCTTTTCTTTTTTTGCATTTCGGATCCTTTTGTACATCTTCTACTTACCTCATTCCCTCCATTCTCGACTTATTGTCATTTCTGCATTTTGAGGCCGAAGAAGACGAAATTCAAGTGAATTTGTGTGTGAGACTGTGGAGTGGGAAAAGAAGAATAGATTAAATATAGAGATACTAGGAAGTAAATAAGGGTGAATTTATGGCACAAGCGTAGTACTTATATTAAACTGGGATAAATTCAGTTTAATTGGCACAGAGTACTTCAACTTGAATTTACGTAAATTGGTGTTTTCAAACCTCAATGCTGTAGGGACTTGATAGAAGAGAAAGGGTTGATTGTTGAATGAATGTAAGGAAAGATGAACTGGATTAGAGTGATTTAATTGTTAAAATGCAAAATTTTCTTTTATTTCATTCCATTTGAATCGCAAATAACCAATTTTCCTACAGGTGTGCAAAATCTTGAAAATTCGTCAATCATTCCTATCAGTAATGTTTCACGAAAACATTCAAAAATCCTTAAAATTCGTTCAAAAATCTTAAAATTCCTAGAAATCTCTTGAAAATCCTTAAAAATTCACAAAAACCTTCAAAATCATTAATCTCTTGAAATCCATGTTAAAATTCGTAGAAATCTCTCAAAAATACTATAAACCTCTTGAAGGTTCTTAAAATTTTAAATCTTTTGAAATAATTAGGAATTTCATCAAACTCCATGAAATCCTTAGAACTTTTATAATATTTTAAAAACTAGAAAAATCTCCTGAAAACTCTTAAATTTTTACAAAAACGATGTCAAAGAATTTCAGCCATTTCTAAGGTTTTCAGGAAATTTTAAGGAATTTGAAAAGGTTTGTAAGAGTTTTATGGGGTTTTAAGGAATTTAAAGATATTTTAAAAGATTTCTAAGAATTGCAAAGGATTTCATGGAATTTTATGATTTCTAATGATTTTAAGTGATTTCAAGAGATTTTTCTGATCTTTAAAAGATTTTGTGAGAATTTTAAAGGATTTCATGGAATCTTATCAGATTTCTAATAGTTTTAAGGAATTTTAAAGTTATAAAAGAATTTTTAAAAAATTACCGTAAAATCTCAAGAGGGAATTTTATGGAGATTTCAAAAGATTTTAATTTTTACAAAAGATTTTAGAAAAGTCTCTTAAAATTGCATAAATTCCTTTAAAATTTCACGAAATATCCTAAAATCCCTTAAAATTCTACAAAATCTTTCTTAAAATCTTAAAACTCTTTTAAATTTCATAAGAATCACTTAAAAATCGCGTGTTGGTGTGCTAGTTGGATGAAATGAAATTTATGTTTTGTTTTTGTCCGTAGGACATCATGTAGATGATTTATCTGACTTCATTGCAATTTTTCTGGCAAAAAATTTAGTCGAACAGTTCTTAATGAGAAATGGTGGGAAAAGTCGGTCGCACTTGAAGAAAAATGTTAATTCTACGGACCCTAAAATAAAAGTTTGCCAATAATCGAAGTTGGCCCTCGATAAAGTCACTGTGACTCGAGAAAGAGGGGATTTTTTCTGACGAGTTTCCGGCGAAGGTAAACTGACATCGAATCGATCACGCTTCCATTGAAGCACGTCAAGGTTCTTTTCTGAGCAAGATTAAATCGCACGTAAGACTCGTGCGGGGCGGCTCACACTTCCGCGACTCTGATAAGACGTCTGATAATTAATGTCGGATCGGAGGGCTGAAACCCTTCGTGCTTGATGTTGGTGTGTTCAAACAGCGGCCCCTCCCACACCTCGGCCTCGTTTTCTTTTATCGTGTCGACATCGTGACTCTTTACAGTTCCTAAATTCGTCTCGTCAATTTAGCTGCTGTACCGAGTGCACTACAATGTATTACATGGTGAGCTAGTCTCCAATGGATAGCCATTGTTTGCAGAGGCTTTGCTCTTGCATTCCGGGCTAGGATTTCGGCTGATCAAATTTTCTATGGTATGTGTGCGCGCGACTATATGGGAACATGTGTGCGTTCCTATTCGTGCGCCGCTGGAACACCGTCGGAGCTTCGATTTTTCCAGGGGACACCCCGAACTACCCGGATTACGCCGCAGCAGGTATCCTCAATAGTTGGATGGTGGTTGGGTTAGGTCAAATTACGTTCCTCAACTGAGATTCGACGACTTTTGCAGCCGTTCTCGCGTGCCACACCTTCGCTAGTCGTTTCTCTCTGAAATGGTCAATCCGGGTCCAATCGTTTCCGCTTTTCAAATAAGAAAAAAGAAAACCCAGTTCAAAAGACTCTTTGGGTCAAGATCTGAACAAGCATTAGATAAATTGCTTGGTCCTAGAGTACAGTTAAGTTGTTTAGAATTATTTTTTAATTTCGATAGGCATTCACTATAAAGTGAATTAATGAATCAGCGCTATTCAATTAGCCATGTCTTACCAATTCATGTATTGAGAGAGTAAGCAACAACAAATGAAATTTTTTATTCCAATTTTAACCAATTATATGCCGTAATTTACGGTGCTTTGTTCTCAGTGCATATTTACATTTATCCTTTCTTGTTAGTTCAAACATTGCGATATACGAGCCCAACTGAATATAAACAAGAAGTAGGCTAAGTATATGTGATTAGTGGAGTAATTTCAAGCCGCTCTTCAGCAACGTAGCTAGAATTAAGAGGTTCTCTGCGAAGATTTTTTTACAGTAATTTAAATAAATATAAACTATCTATTAAAGCCGATAGGTCTTCACGTATTTTTTTTTTTTTTTTTTTCAAATTAAATATTGAATTTTCCCTCAGTGAATTAAATTTCACGATATTTTCTGTGTTATATACCTCATCGAACATTGAATTCATCAGCAAATTTGAAAGCTTTTCGTTAACATGAATATGTCATTCAATGCAGTGCAATTAAAAAAAGAGATAAAAACAACTGTCTATATCATACAATACAGAATAATCTATAGAAATATCCCAGGCTTTTCAAACTTGCAGTAAGTTTTTTTTAAATGAAAATAGAAAAAAAAACTACTAATTTGTGGTTGCCACAATCTAAATTATATTACTGTAAATAAATAATATAACATTTTCTTTAAATGCATAGGGAATTCCAGGCTGTCAAATTTTGATTCAAAAGTGGATCAAAGCGTTGCATGTAATGGAGAAACAATTGATAATTGACAGCTAAATTTCCCATATTCCTATATGTCAATTATATTTCCATTGATTGGAAAAATAATTGATTGATCCGTTTTTCGATCAAATGTTGACGCCTTGGAATTTACAAAATGGTGTAGTGTATAAATTTTCATCTAGGAGCGCATGTTTACGAGTTTGTAACCTTTTTAAACGAAACGAACCGAAGAATAGAGGGAACTCACGCTTGAACCGTCCAAAAGGTGATTTCCTCTTCACAATCAATGTGATACGAGGCGAGAAATACATTTTTCTCATCCTCGAAAAATATCTTCTTTTCCTATAGGTAAATTAATCACGCCTTGGTAGTTCGAAATTGACAAATAGTATGCTTATAAATAAGACGACTGTGAAGATGAGAAAGTGCAAAACGTAATTTCTCTTGCCATTGCATTATTACCATTATTTCATCTCGGGCAGAAATTAGACCCAACTTAATTGCATTTCGATGCGAAATTACTAATTAACAATTAAATCCCCGTCTTTTGGTCTCCTTCCTTTCCAATTGTAGGTACTTGTTTTGTATGTTGCTTCGTCCGGTTCTGCGATTTCATTTGTTGGTAAGAGGCTTCGCTATTGGTTGCTAGACCGGTGAATTGCAATTGGAAGCAGCCAACCATCGAATTCCCGAAGGAATTCGACCTTTGCGGTTGACCTGAGTGGCAACGTTAGCTGATTTTCGATTATTGAGATGTACAGCACTCCACACAAAATGGACAAAAAGATTCTCCAGTCCAATTTACAAGGATCAAAAATCCTGATACAAATTAGTCTTTTGTTTGTTAGTAAAGACAATTAAGATTAATTTTGAAAAATTTCATCTTGCGATGCTTTAAAATGCTGGTAATTTAAACTTGCTTAAATTCAATTGTAAAATTTTCAAGCTTCTCAATTACTTGATCTCGTGTAATTTAAACGCTTACGATATATTTTTGGGAACTTCATCACTTTTTTCTACCTTTCATGGTTTATGCCTTTCATTCTGAAAAAACTGCTTTGATTTGAATGAAAAAATGAATAGAGTGTGGTTCGTTTTATATGCTTCAAGCAATAACGTTTTCTTTAGTTTGGATAATTATTAAAAATGGTTGAATTCAAAGTTCGTATTCTTTTTCATTTGATTGTAGAATACCCTTTAATGATGATAAGCAGAATATGAAAACTAATATATGCCCAACAATCCCATTTTCGACTTGCCATGAAAATCTGGATTTTACAAAATCGTCGAGCGGCTTTTGTTTTATAAAATGAAACTGTAGTGGCCGGGATTCTGACACAAGCGTATCGCGGTAAGCCGATTTTATGGGGTTCTTGTGAAGAATGCTTCATGCTCGGGGCACTCTTGAACGACCTGCTGACTCCGTGAAAGGCGACTGCCCGCAGTCCAATACGAATGCGAACTAGGGTCATTCGTGGGACAACTCGAGAGGCAAGAACGACCATAAAATGGGGAGGTATACGTGTAACTTAACGATACAAAGTCGATGATAAAATGCACGCGTTTATCCAACGAAAGGACGATAATTTCGTTGTGTCGCCATGAAAAACTTTTTACGACCTCAATTCTTGCTGCGGGTAGGTCAGTTACACATGAGAGAGCACCTCGTCAAAAATCGATCGAAAAAGAATATCGTTTCCTGCTCCCACAAATCCACTTAAGAAATAAGGACCATCGACTTTTATTAACTCTGTTAATTCTTTCCTTCTAATCCCAAACAGATTGAGTAGGTACTCTTAGGAATGATGGCTTTTAACAAGATATATAAAAATCAAATGAAAATTGTCATTTCAATTAGTTACAAACATGTCACACATTAATCATTATATTTGATTCGTGAATTTTTTCACCGTTAAAAACACTTTCATTTCGTAACGTACATTTTTTTCTATTCAATAATTCTACGAGGTCGGGATCAATTTTGAATGAGATTGTCGGGCAAGTACGACCTTAAGAAACAATATCTTGCACCAGGAAGACAACTTATCCAATTTCAGGTGCTCTAAACGTGATGAATTTCGGGCAAATTGTTTTTCCATTAGATTACGGACGTCAGTGTCATCTTCTTGTCCAATATTCCCCAAGCATTCATCGCGTTCGAAGAAACCGGTGGCTTGCTTCTTCGAGCCGCGGTTTCGTGCTTATCTAGTTCAGGGGTTAATCTTGGCGAATTTCTCCCACCAAGCGTTATCTTCTTCGAGGTCTGACCCTCGGATATCTTCGAAAGTCTAGCGGCAGGGATGAAGACGCTAAAACCGACACCAGAGAGTCTTCGAAGCCACAGCCGCCGCCGGCAACTTTTCAACTATCCTCAAATAAATCTCGGGACTTCCTCGTTCCCGGTATTATTCTCACTCTCCTCTTTTCTTGCAAGAATTTCATCTCTCTCTTACAAGAATCTCCTACTTGTGATCAGTGGCGCCCATTTGGAGGTTGCAGGGGTGCTGCGCCTTCAAGAATGAATTTTCTTGGCAATTAATTCACTTATACATCAGATTTTTTACAACTAACTACCATTTTCAAGCAATTTTTACGAAGTTCTAAAAATTTTTAGGATTTTAAAAAGCTTTCGTAGAATTGTAAGGTATTTCAGGATATTTCGCGGAATTTAATGGAATTCATGAAATTTCAAGAGAATTTTTATAGCTAAGGAATTTTAAGGGACTTTAAGGAATTTTAAAAGAAGTCAAGAGATTTTAATAATTTTAAGGGATTTTCTGATTTTTAAAAGATTTTATAGAATTTTCAGGATTTCATGGATTGTAACGAGATTTCGAATAATTTTAATGGATTTTAAAGGACGTAAAGAGACTTTAAATGTTATCATAGCATTTTAAGAATTTTAAGAAGATTCTGGGAATTTTAAGGTAATTTTATTGAGGAATTTCATAAGAATTTCTATACATATATGATTTTTAAAATAATTTGTAGAATTTAAAAGGATTTCGAAGGTTGTAGTAAAATTTTAAGGGATTTTATGAAATTTTTCTTATTTTTAAAAGGTTTTGTAGAATTTTTAAGGATTTTATGGAATTTAATAGGATTACTAAGAATTTTAAGAGATTTTATGTTATGAAATTACAAGAGGTTTTTGTGAATTTTTAGCGATTTTTGCGAATTTTAACTTGGATTTCAAGAGATTTATAATTTTAATGGTTTTTGTGGATTTTTAAAGGATTTCAAGAGGTTTTTGGAAGTTTTAAGAAATTTTAACGAATTTTAAGGTATTTCGAAGGTTTTCCTAAAATTTTTTTGCGCCATTAGTTTGTTTTTCTTCTTTAAACGTCAAGTCATGCTAAAGCTAATCAGGTTTGCAACAACAATGTATACGAGATTTTCGAGACATTTCGTGACACCACTTTATTAAGATATGATGATTTTACACTAGTTTTACACTAATAACTTTCGTTAACAAACTCTCAGTAACCATCAATATCAGCCATTAACAGTGACTTAAAATAAACTTAAAATAAACTAAAATAACCCCTAGAAATTGACTTGCTGAGAATGAAAAGTGTTCTTCAAATAATTTGCATAATATATATATATATATTCATTCTGTAAAATTTACCACTGGGGACATAGGTTGGGAATAAAAAAGTCTTGAGGCGAAAACTCAGCGTGCGCCACTGCTCGTGATTGCATCTTTCTTTCTTCTATTGTGAGAATTGCATCTCTCACAACCTTTTTTCCTGACTTTTGTGAATATTGCACCTCTCTCTGTCTCCTTTGCCCGGAAACTAACCCATCCCCTACTTACTCCTTCCTCTGGTCCTTCGTACTTCTAAAACCACCCTTTTCCCTGTAAAATCCTTCTTGCTACATCCTTTTGTACTGCTACGGCTGCTACCACAACCCAGTTTCCTCATGTCTCCTTCTTGCCTCTTATAGTAGTCAGAGAGTGATGTGTTATGCAATGTACCACCTAAGCTGCCCCACCACATCCACGTCCACCCCTTAAATTCCTGTTTCAAAGGGGTATTCGTGTAAGCTGATTTCCGAGACAACGTTGGAATTTTAGACGAAAGCTCTCCGACCCTCCAATATACGAAACTGACCCTTTCGACCAATCGAAGAGATTGCATTGTATTCTTATCGACAGAACTCTTTTGCTCTGAAGCGATTGGATCATTTTTCATTCTTATTTCTTAACATTTTAACCAATATTACGAATCAAATATAATACTTTTACTCCCTCGGGAGTAAAAGTAGGACTCCAGCCCTCCTTTATTGGCTTGAACAACAGCTGAATTCGTGCATGTCTTATAAAAATTCGTTTACTAAACAAAGGTTCGTTAATTTCAGTTAATTGAGAGATTTGAGTCAGAAAACAATTCCGTCAGGAAAACTCCGAAAACAATTGTTTCGCTTCGCAATTATATGGTCTATGAAGAACACATAACCAGAATAAGTTCACTGATTCGTGAAACAAATGACAAGGAGGGTGTAGAGAAGTGGACGAGTAGATTCTCGTGACAATTTAGCCTGGCAGTAAGCCAAATGGTTGAGGTCAGTAGATTCGGCTAATCTAAGTTGCTTAGCATCATTTCGAGTTCCACTCTTCCAACTCATTTCAGCTTTGTCTTAACGCTCATCTCTTCAACTTAGTTCTCTCATTTCAGTGACAATTGAACTGGAATTATTTTGAATAATGCAATATTAGTTACGCTAAAGCAGGAAAAGTTCTAAAATGTTTATGTTTTAATTGTATTTGATAGTAGTTACACACAACGTGAAATATAATCTCGGAATGGAATACAGCATGATATAAGTCCAGATCGAAGACAGTGAGAAAGAGTCAAACTTCCCAACTGAAGTTATATTTCCTGTACTTCACCCTAGAGGTTCAGTTACGATGATTGCCCCCTAGTGTCAGGATTGTCCATTAAAGTTTCAACCAAGTTTCTGCCGCGGTATACTCCTCTCTAACTTCACAGTGTTCTTTTTCCATCCGCAGCCAAGGAAATTTTATTTGCCCTTGTTCTTTTCATTTCCCCTGCAGCGACCGCGACAACGGGAATTGAGTAAATTTCACACTTTTGCATTTTGTTCTCCTTTCTCTCTAAGCCATCTTTTAACGAAAAATTCAGATCCCATTCTTTCTTTCGAATATTAATAAGAACTTTGCATTTTTACTTTATAGAAATTAAAAATTATTCAAATAATATACATATCTCGGATCTTTTAGCTGGAAGTCTTGGATTGAGTCGCAAGGAATGGAGAGATCTTGAATTTTAAATTTTACATGAATTCCAGGATTAATTATATGATATTGACGTCTATAATATTTTGAGAGGAAGATTTATATTAAAGCAACATTCTTCGTATAGAATGATAGTATTTTTGACGCTGGTGGATCGTCGCGTAGTTGTACTTGGCGTTAAAAGGGTTTCTATTCGAGAAAGGAAATTTCATTTCTAGGTAACGTTATATGCCGAGAACCTCCAGGGCCATCGTGCAACTCCGAGGTAGAGAGACACTCGATCGCAGGAGTCCATTTGCGGTTTAGCATAATGGAAATCCGACGCGAGGAGCCTTTGGCCCACCACTCCTCTCTTTCTCGTTCTTTCGAACAAAATCCTCTCGGTTTTCTCTCCTCTCTCGTTTCGCCTCTCTTGTTCACTTCCTTATCTCAGTTAGCCCACCCTATCGAGCTCTACGTGACCACACTCATGGAATAAAAATAAATAAGCCAAAAAGAAGGCCGGGAGCGGTTCCTAGGCGCCTATGAAGTTCCCAACAATGGACCAGCGTGAAAGTGCTTCCTCGATGTTCCAAGTTCGATATCATTTTTCAGCAACTTATATGAAACTGGCTCTCTTGCCAGCAATCAGACAACAACCTTCGTTTCATCGATCTTCGAAGATACCTGTTGATAGTCTTTTGATTACGAAACTTTCAGTTGCAACATTTTTCGATCAGCTTTTTTCGTTATGTAATGAAGTACTCTTTTTCAAAAATATCACAAATGTTCTTTTTAAAATTTCTATTTCTAGACTGAGCAACGGGAAACTTATTCAAAATTTATTCAAAATCTGTGCAATGAAATTTTCGAGCTTTCGAGCCTTCCTACCTTTGTTCGACCCTTCGCTTCCAAAGTACCTATAAACCTGAAATTTAAAACGGTTTAAATTTAGCTCCTACGCTTTGAGGGATTAAAAGCTTTCCAAGTGTACAGCATGAGAAGCACTGGAACTTGATAAAAGCACAAATTGTGAAGCCGTGTCCTCAATTGAATGAGTGATCAAACCTTTTAACAAAAATATACATTTTTGTATTTATCATTTTATTATGATTGGGTCTATCTTTTAAATAAAGCTTTCAATCCCTTAACTGTAATTTAATTAGTGTCATTTTCTTGGTTACACTTTGCGGTATTTGAAGCTTTAAAAATGCTACCTTTCACTTTATCGTGTACAAAAGAAAACGAGATAATCTGATTGCTGTCTATAGTAGAGCGTCGATGTGATAATTAGCCGAGTTTGAAAAGACAGGAGGAGAAAATTAAAAATAGAGTGATAAGAATTGAAACAAGACAATCGTTAATCATATTTCTTTTTGTCTTTGCATTTTTCAGGAAGGCTGTGATGAGGGGTGTCGGCTAAAAAGGTTGTTGCGCAGGCGTGATAGGAGCAACGGGAAGATGCCGCCTTCTGGAAGAGGCTTATTAAGGCCGCTGCTTCTTCTAATCATAGCACGAAGCATCGAGGCCTTCACTTCACGACAATCAGGTAAAAATTGTATTTTCAGTTAATTATTATTCATAGAATCGGTCTATACCACAATGTTTAATAATAGAGTTGGAGTGTCCTCGTAATATAGAGGTCAAACAATATAAAAGAATTTCTCTGATTTTTTTTATCTAACAAATCAATGTGAATATCTCCACTTTATCTTGACTTTTTGCGAACGCTTTGTCTGAGAAAAAAATCCAAGGTCATCGTGAAATAATATATTGAGACGAAAACAGCACGTGCTGGAAAAAAAAATGTAAAAAAAATCGTGAAGAATTGTGAGTAGGTAGTTTTTATGCGTAACGTTACAAGCGAAAATGTTGATTGGGCAAAAATTTATGCGTGGACCTACTTCAAAGAAGAACTCAACCCTAATCGCAAAGCAAATAAGATTATCTGATCGTATTTTAATGTTAAGCTTGCGTGACAGGAAGAATGTGAGATATCGTTATTCGTCTAGTATAGTCGTCACTCGACACTATAATATATATATATATATATATATATATATATATATATATATATATATATATATATAAAAGGTCTCAGTATTTTAATGTCTGACCTATCGAGGTGACTACTACTTCCACTGGTACACTTGTCTCCTCATTCCAACAGAAATTCGTCAGAATTACCTCAATTATTTCTGAAATGTTGATAAAGTGCGTTAAAATTATTTTAAGAAATAAGATGGACTTAATCCTTAGCTGTCGTGGGATTGTGGGTGTCATGGAATAAGAGATTGATGTAGAGGAAAAGAAAAAAATGAGAAATGTGCTATTTTGACCAGTTGCAAACAGTCTTGAGAAAAATAGTCGTATCACCAGCTCATCTGACAGATTTGCCCTGCGCTTTATCAACCAAGCTTAAGAAAGGCTTCTTAGTCGGTTTATATTGAATGGAGGGCTCTACGCCAGAGGCGACTTGCCAACAATATTGAAAACGTTAGCTTGGCCACCTTTTCATTCACAGAAAAAGTCTATTTATACTCGCTGTAACTGAAGTTCTTATTTCTTCGAGTGAAGGCATAGATTTACAAAATTCTTCTGATATTTCAAATTAATTGAGGTATTCAATTAACAGAAATTGTCGAAAAGTAATTTAGTAAAATGAGATTTTTATCGATCCTCCAATTTTCGGAATTTTCTCCAACTCTCAATTGAAATCGTAAAAATTTTAACCTCGAATTTATTTCTCAAAGAACTAAGGGCAAAAACTACAATTTTCTATTTTTCTGTTTGAAAAGAACTGTTGAAAATGGTCTTCTTCGTAAAACTCCAAGTTTTATAGAAACGGTTTGGTAAACATGAAGATGATTTGGATGGAAAGAGTTGAGTCTGAGGATTTTGAAGACTTTCAAAGAGTACAGAAGGGCACGTACATCGTACAAAGATCGACGGGACTAAGCTTTGGTTCAAAAGACTACGTCGATTCTCTCGCACGACTCGTTGGTTCGATGTGGACACACATAAAAAGATGTCTTACCGTAATGAAGAGTAAGGTAAAAGAAAGGCAAAAGATTGACGAAAAAGTAGAATAAAGGCGAAAGAGTTGAGGGGGCCATATACTTTTTATTCACGTACGTGCTCGGGTGGGTTTTTTTTTGAAAAGGTCGTAATTGTGCAAGATCTTTAAAGAGTCGTCTTTGGCGCAGGCGTCATCCCTAAGGTCCAGCTTGCTTTTGAATCTTTTGATCTCGCTGTAAGTTGTCAAGCCAACTTAACCCTTAAAACGTCGCTCAACTTTAACAAGACCGCGCATCTTACCAAGGGAACAAAGGACCGACCTGGTTAGACGAATGCGAGTTCTGCATAGTTTACCTTTACCGTCTACGTCGACTTCGCCTGGTTTTGCTTTCCTCTCAACTTGTTTGAAGCAACGGCAGATCCAGTTGCGACTCAACTCTGTACTAAGGCAAGATTAGAAATTGGGACAAAGCATCGCAGAGGAATTCATTTAGCGAAATTTCATGAGTTAAACCTATCGCATTCGTCATACATATAAATCAACTCTTGCCAAGGATTTGTCTTACATTAGTCACATGTTTGAGCTCTTTTCATTAGAGAGTCAACGAAACTTCCCTTGCAACTTGCTTTCCAAGTAAAATACGAAGTAGCTGATAGCGGAAAACAAATATATCTCACTTCTTTGATCAAAATGAGTCATTTTGAGAATTCGTACATGACAATTGAAGATGAAACAAATAGAAACCAACTTTCTACAATTCTTACATCCTCCTATTTTAAAAAAGTGGTGTAATGAATTCATGAAAACCTCTTAAAATTCCCAGAAACTTGTTGCAATTTTTTAAATTCTACGATAACATTTAAAGTCCCTTTACGTCCTTTAAAGGCCATTGAAATTATTAAAAATCTTTTGGGAATCATAAAAATCTTTTGAATTCTCTTAATATTCCTCGAAATTTCACGAAAACATTAGAAATCGATTAAAATTCGTGGGCATGTGATACTTTACCATAAAAGCATTTATAAATATAGAAAATAGGCAAAATCGAAGATAGAACGCAAGGCTTCTGGGGTACTTTAATTTTCTGTGATGAAGTAAGTAAGTTACCAAATATTGAAACTTGAAATTGACCTCATGCTTCCTATCATTCTAAAAAGGGAACATTCCCCACTTTTCTTCACACCCCCAGGAAACAACTCAAGAGAATGTGGTAGCTTGATGGCGGGATGGGATGACTTCGTGCCAAAATAGTAGGGCATGAGACAAATGGTCTCGCATACTTAGCGGGCACTGGACTGTGATAAAGTACCATACGCCTGGCAAGAGTCCTTCTTGTCGAGAAAGTTTACATTCCCAGGAATCCCGGAGTGTGCCCGTTTCTCTCTGAGGAAAGGTCGAGCCATTTGGAAGAGTCCCTGGGGAGCTGGGGATCTTCGTCTTAAAGTCTCGCGCGAAGTTAACTAATCACCTCGTTGATGGCTGAACGCCATCATGCGGGGTTGGAAGATGGGCGATTTTTTCTTAAGCGGTCGTTAAGCTACCGTTCTCGGATAATTCGGTCGATGCGAGGGGATCGAGAAGATTACGCGAGATTTCTAGCAGCCCTCACCAAAACTTGAGTCAATCTGACGATTCATCGAATGATGGAATCTACCACTCGCGTCTTCTCGCGAATTCCTTTTCAAATCAAAATTTCAAGTCTGAGGAACAACTTCGTCTCTAGCCCCTTATCCGAATCCAACCCTCTGTACCAGACTCACATATTGAGGGAGAATCCAGCCTCCCTCGCTACGAAAAGTCCAATCCACTCAAGTAATATCGCATTCACCAAAAGTCGAGGCAATCTCATCTGTCAGTCACGTGACGAAAGGGAACTTTTCTCTAAACGTGTCGATGTCGTTGTAGTAAAGACAGGACCTCTACTTTTAACGATTATTTCACTCTATATTTGACGTCTGAGTTAGGGCGACTTTTCCTTTCTCATGATTTTTTATTGTTAAATAGTTTTGACTTGTCGAATGGGACTTTAACGACAAATTGGAGAAAAATTGATGTCAGTATTGTCAAACTTGTGATTTTGATCATTCACGGGTTGTAATGTTATTTTTATAGCAAATCTGTTCTATTTAGTCAAGTTGATTTACATCATTGACAGTCACTTTTTTACAAGTATGAATAAATAAAAAATGAACGCTGTGGATAATTCAAAACCTTATATACTGTTTACCTTGTAAACTTGAAATGTTTTTATACTGATTTAGTTCCTTAATTATTTATGGTGGATCGAAAACAATTAATATCTTAAACACTAGGAAGGTCTTATCGCTGATAAAAAACTCTCATCCAATTAAACTTTGATGCTCACTTATTGTTAGTTATTTGAAACTTAGGAAACAGATTTAGTGAATTAATTATATGTGCTTTGGAGTTTGAATTCGCTCGGGAAGTTATCTATACATATATATTATTAGCGGTTTAGGATACTGCTTCGCTTCGAAATTTAAGAGATACTTAAGTCGTGATCTGCGAATCAGATTGCTCCTTTAGGAGTTCGAGCCTCACTTCCATATTAGATAAAGGTGGTGCATCCGGACTAAAGTCGCTTTATCGCACGCCATCCCGATTATAGCTACCTTGAAAATCAGTTGCGGCACTCGCTCTTGTTCGATTAAGGTAGTTTCTCATTTATTGATCCATCAAAGAAATCCGACAGGATGAATAGCCCTCTTTAACGGGATTGCATTTTGAAATTGAATGGATTCATTGCACCCAGAAAAAACTTTTCTTGAATTAAAGAAACTTTCTTTGAATCAAAGACGGTCAAAGAAATAACATTTCAAAATAATTTTGTTTGAATTAATTTGGATTATTAATTAAGTTAATTAATCATATTAATATTAATTAAATTGAATAATGGTTTCAGTAAAGCACCACAAAAGAATCTATAATTATTCACAAAAGCTTCAAACTATTCCCTTCTTTTTCATATTAAAAAGTCGCTGAAAAGTTAATATAGCTTGAAAGGTAAAAGGAACAAGCGAAACTGTTTTAACAATATGAGAATTTGCCCTTAAATTAAAACAAAAGCGATCGTATCGAAAATCCATAGAAAAAAACTATTTTGCAAAAAAATTGGCTGCACGTATGTAACATCGTTTCAATCGCTCCAGTAGTTCAAGTCAACGCCTGTTCTGACGAAGGCGTTTCGGTCGTTATCGCGCGACTAATATTGATTAAAGTTTCGCCTTTCACGTTTCGTGTATTTGGTTAATGGCTGTTACAAAATTCACTTGGCGTCTGCTTCGTTCTCTAAGTCGATTGCTAATCATAAACGTGCCTTACTCAAACACATCTACTCTGCATACTTGCTCTCTTCTCGCACATATTCAGTTTCCGCTCACTTTTCCTTTACCATGCCTGCTTAGTGCGAACTTCCTGAAAGCATCGTAAAGTTTGTGGCGTAGAAGCAAGAAGCGAGTACAACACACTGCAACACGTGTTTCAACATACGAAACTCAAACACGTGTCTACTGAGTGCTTCTAATTCTCCACATTATAACTCCTTTAGAACTCATTATTCGCTTTGTCATAACTTTATCTCAGTTTTGTGTAAGCATCTAAAATTTATACGCAATTCAGTCTTCTACGCAGTTAGTCTTACTTTAGAAAACCACCGATGAATATTTAGAAATATTCACCGATGAATCTCTTTTTTTAAGGACAGTTCATTAATAATTTGATCTCGAAATCGAATCAGAATGAGGTGAAATTGACATCTATTTCAGGTTTTCTTTTTTGATTAGACTATTGAAATTTTTCGAGTGAAAACAAATCGAACGATGCGACTGAAGTTGTAGATTAATTATTTGATCCGCGAAAGTGGATCATTTGGATCTCAATTTGATAATCAAAGTGATCTGCAACGATTTAATAAACTGTAAGGTTTGCTGTGTAATTATTAATAGGTATTATCTTATTAGAGAGAGAGAGAGAGAATGATAAAATTGTCTTTTTTGGTCACCGTAATGTGTACCTGTAGGAGACGAACGCTCAACAAGGTTTGTCAGGTTATTGAGCGGTAGAATTACAGGGGTTGATCGTATAACGAAGGTATGCGATGTCGTCGATACACAAGGGAAAGCTATAGGAATACCAACACGCGAGCTTGTATTTCCTCGGTATTACGTGTATAACACGAGCTAACAAAGGAGATAACAGCGCAAAGATGTGTGTCGAATACGATCGAAGATATTGCACAGACACTTGAAACGATTTCGCCTTAGGTTCGGTGTTTAGGTATTGGTTAGGGGATAGCCGCATCTTAGCGCGCAAATGGTGGTAGGCTGGCACGGCTCCTAATGACCCCCCGATTATATGTGTAACGAGTTAGGGTTGCCTTGGTTAACCGAATTGGAGGGAGTACCTTTGCTTGTTTAATCCTCGTTATGGTGTACATTTTCAGTGATTCCACGTGCCAAGGTTCTCCAACAATAAGTATCAATTATCTTTAACCTAACGCTAACACACTATATATCATTCATTATCATCACAACTCGTGTAATTGTTCTTCAAAGATGTCTTCAAATTGGAGTCATACAAATTTATAGAAAGAGTAGTTAAGCAAATCAATTATCTGTGCAAATTAATATAGGAAAATTAAATTAAAAGAGTTAACTTGATATTTGAAACCAGCTGAAATTTAATACGATTATATTAGACTTATTGACAAATCGATTAAATATGACCTATAATATTAACTATTGGACTGAATTAAAATATAGTTATGAAAGGATGAACAGAAAGTTTGAGTTTCAATGGTAAATTGAGTATATCGTTTAAAATTAAAATTTAGATTGAAACTGCACTTTTTTATTTTTAATCCTCGTATAAAATGCACATTACAGAATGAATTTCATTATTTACTTTTTTTCCGCGACAGTGGTTAATATGTACTTTTATTAACTAACTATTATTTTATTAACTTATTCATTCATTTATATAAGTAAGAAATTGAGAAATTTCTGAAATGAAAATCGGATAACGTGATTATTAATTGAAAGTGTGTGTAAATGAACTGTTTTCGGTGGAGATTAAATTTTTTTCATCGTGTTCAGTTTTTTCTATTATGCCTCGATGCGGACAGTAACAAACGCATCAAGCGAAATTTCAACGAGGTTTGTAATGAAAGAGCGTCGGGGTCTTTTCTACTTGCCTGGTGCAACATCGAAAAATTGTTTACACGACGGAATTGAAAAGAAGCGTTGTTCGTGTGACCGTCTAGTTCTTTAGAAATGCACCCAAACACTACATCGTCAACGTTAATGTGTAAAAGTGTTCTGGCCTAGGAGCAGAGAAGGTTTAAAATCAACGCGAAATTACAAATGAAAAGCCAGAATGAGAAACGAAGCTGAGAAAGGGTGAAAGGATTTATGCATGTGGCAGCACATGGTGTCGGTGAAAAATGCTCGAAAAAAAAATCATATGAAAATGTAATCGAATATATACAAATTTTTAGCAACCTCACAATTTACGTCGAGTCTCGTTGAATAGAAATATCAGGTGTCTAGGGAAAAACGTGCCCTAGAAATTCAGCTGCCAACATTTCATGCGAAATTCATTTCTATATTCTAACTTAATTTTATTGGTAGTACAGTACAGCTTTTTGAGAAAGTAATACTGTTATAATATTCTTAAAAAGGTCAAAGGGCGTTACAGTTAATTAAAAATTTTAATATTTGAAAAATGTCGAATCGATCCAACAATTTACATTTCTGTTTTAAAATTGAATACTGAAATATACTGTTCTCGTTTATTCTGATTAATTTTGAAAAAGAAAACTGAAAATTCTGATCTTTCATCTAAAAATAAGCATAGCCATTCTTTCTCTTGTTGAAAACATTTTTACGAGAATCAAGTGAAGAAAGAAATAATTTTTCTGGTCCTCCAATAATCTAAGGTAGTAAATCGTCTCTGAAATTCTACCATTCGACTGTCAGCCATTAACTCAACTCTGTCACCATTCCGCGATTTGCTCAATTCCATTTATCTCTGTCTCCCTTGCTCGTTGATCGGCCAAAAATATTTTCAGCCGGCGCCGCTGGAGAGTACACTAGTTTTTCTGTTTTATTTATTTATCTTCTTTTTGCAAATCTGTTCTCTTATTTCGTCTTCCACTTTTCTATCTCGCACACGTCGCTCATTCGACACGTGCGTCCGGTTATTTTATCTGTCGCGTTACGAAGCGACAAGCCACCCAGTCTGTTGAGGAAGCTTGTAACACATGGTCTATTAGGACTAATAATAGGTCGTTTGTACCACCTTATGAGGACGCGAGCGATAGAGGGCGCCAGGAAACTGGCCTGAGCGAATGACAAAATAAAATGAAAAGAAAAAAAAAAGGTTTACCTAAAGAGAAAAAAAAGTATGTAGAGCAAGAAATGAGAAACAAAGAGGGGACTGGAGCGTGAGACAGGTTTATGCGGCTTGTCGTGACTCCCTACTGCTTCCTCGGTTAATGCGACTTCATGCTTTAGTTTCGCGACAGCGTTAATTAAATCTTGCACCATCACTTTAAATATTACATACCAAGCTACTTTACAGAAAATCAAAAACACATAACTCTATTTAATTTTCATTTAATTAAAATCTTAAGAATTTTTAATAAACGCGAGAAGACGTAGAAAATATCATTATGAACAAAAGAAAGGTTTACAAAAAGGTAAAAAGTAATTTGTTGATAGCAAAAGGCGTTATTTCCGAATAATTTTTCGAACGCTTCATATTACCAAAGTATTATTTTCCGACCTGTCTCGCGCCGCCTACCCTAAACACGATCTATCTCTTTCAAAATAATCGGACAGGTCTTTTGAGTCCATATCCGGTTTCGCAAAAACTCATTTTCTTGATTCGCAGATAGAATTGGTTGATCGTCCCATGGAGGTGATATCATTCTGAAATATATCCTTTATCTCCTCCAGTCTATCTGACACTCACGAAAAAGTGGAAACATCCCAAAACAAGTTATACGAAATTCCACTCTTCGCACACGCAATCGGGCATGAATCGCAACACAACCCCAAAATAAGCTTCGTTGGCTCTCTGCTTGATTCTCGTTCATAAATTTTCTAAAATTCAGTGCCTTTAACTCTTATAATAAGTCTTCACAGCCTGCAGTCCTATTTTTAATTAGAGACGCTTGTATTTGCTTGGATATTTGGCCAAGGGAGATGAAAACTGCAGAAAACCTTCCCAATTTGCTCGCAGCGAGTCTTCCTGATGGCGATCGCAGGGAGACTAAATTACTTTCCTTCATATTTCGAGCGCATGGTTTTACTCGTTAGAAGCTCGATTACGGTCACCTCGTAAATCTCGCGGTAATAATTGCTCCGCGAACCCTTAATTTTCTTGAATTCCGTTCTCCGAGACTTGCAGGGTCGCGCATCCATATACTTCACCCCCCCTTCACCATTTCTCATACCGCCCCTACTTCGTCGTCCCTTTCATCTCTACACGCGTATACGTATTTAAGCGCTTGCTCGTAAATGCCACTGGGTTGACATCCGGCATTATCGTCTCATGATTTACGCATTCCGCCACTGTATTTCACCGTTCGCATCTCCTTTCGTGAAATTTATTACAGGTTGAGAGAACATCTCCCTTTCCCCTTTTTCCACCACTCTCCTCTCTTGCTTATTCACTCTGGCGATATCGTTACTCTTTCCTAGAATTATACAATGGTGGAGAATTTGAAAAGCTAATTTTAAAGTTTTTGGTCCTGTTGTTATTTAAAACGTTCAGATTAAGGTGTCGGGGACTAAAATGTTGTGTAATACAATACCCCGTGCAGAATTTTAGATGGGGTTCTGACAGGGTCCTGGTCAGTTTTCCCTATTTCTGATGTGGCCCTAACCAGGTTAACTGGCAAGGCTCACACAAGGCTTGTAACGCTTAGGCAGAATATTGCCCTACTTAACGAAAACTGGCCAGGGCCTTGTCAGTTTACCCAAAAAATACCCTAGTAAATACCCCACCTAGGAAAAACTTGTCAATACCCCATCCGGATTAAAAAACTATTCTACGGAATCATTATTCACAATATTTGGTGATTAAACTATTTTATTTTCTGAAAACAATTTTTTTTAAGTATTTCAAGGGATTTTAAATGATATTAAAGAATTTTAAAGGAATTAAAAAAAATTTCAAGTGATTTTAAGGAATTTAAGGAGATTTCAAGAAATTTTAAGTGATTCTAGGGAATTTAAAAGGATTTTTAATTCAAAGACTTTAAACTATTTTGAAATTATCTTGAAATTCTTGGAAATCTCATGAAATCTGTTGATATCTCTTTATACTGAGAAAAATGTTTGGTTCGGATAACAAAACCTTTTGTTGCTATACAAGCAACAAAAATTGTTGGTTGTGCCAACCGAATTTTTGTTGAACCAACCAAAGTTTTGTTAATTCAACCAAAACTGAGATTTTTTTAGTTTAAATGAATTTTCTTGGTTCAACAATAGGTTTGTTGAAAGAACCAAGATTTGGTTGGCACAATCAAACAATTTTTGTTGCTTCTATAGCAACAAAAAGTTTTGTTGTCCAAACCAAAAAATTTTCTCAGTGTAATCTCATAAAATTCTTGAAAATCTCTTAAAATCTTTCGAAGCTCCTTCTAATACCAAAAAATACCTGCAATTTCTTAGAATCTGTTGATATACTTGAAAAAAATGCGAATCTTCTGAAACTCACTCAAATCCTATGTTAAATCCCTTAAAAATTGTTGTAATCCACGAAAATTATTGAAAAGTGTCAAGTATAAAACTTTTAGACTCTGTACGATATTTCCTATTTTAAAAGCAATTTAATTGGATGCTTTTATATTTGAATTTGATCCAAATTGAACACTTGAAACGATGTATGGATTTCCGTGTAAAAAAAATGTATTTAAATTGCTTTTCATTTACCAAAACATATCTCGTATTATCTATTTGAAATTTTATTTTATTTAAACTTCCCCATTCAATGCTGTTAAATCTGGATTTTAATTTCATATAAATTCTTTACCATGGGAGTGGTTGTTCCATAATACACGAATACCGACACGCAGATTACAGTGTGTAAAAGCATCGAGGAAATAAAAGAGATAGGTAAAAAGGGAGAAAAGTGCGGGTGGGAGAAAAAAGTGAAAGAAGGGAAAAAAAGAGTGAGGGCATCAGGGCGAACTCGGTGGCAATAAATAATCAGATTAATGAAAAATATTTCTCTACGAAGCGTGAGCCTAGGATGTGGTCTCTAATGTATGTAAGGGGCGTGAGTATGTGTGCAACAGCACAGCCTAACCGCGACTCGAATCGTCTCGAACGCGGTTATTTATTATTCGCTCTCGTTCGCTTGGTTTTTTTTTACTAGTCCTCTCCATAACGAAAATTGATGCCGGGGTGAATCGTATCGAATGGCGTGAATGTATGCACTATTGGGAAAATGTGCACTACGGCAATCTTGAAATATACTTTCAAATGAAAGATTATTTTGTGTTATGAGTAAATGGAAACATATTTTCTATGCTAAAGTTGTTTAATATTTATTGACAATGCTAAAGTGAATATTTTGATTTATGTTTCAGGTGAGTCAGAATTGCTCCAATTTCCTCCCTAAATTTCTGTGAGTATACAAGAGAATCATCACAGAAATGAATTCCAATTAAATTTTAGTGTACAGCACATAAAATTTGAATTAAATGAAATTGGACATAACTTAGTCATTATAGATCCTTAGGAGTAATCAGTATTTCAGCTCAATTTGACATTTACCAATATTCCTTTAAACTCGAAAATTCGGATCTAACGACGCAAACAAGAGTATATCGCGTGACACTCGGCTACTTGGGGTCGGAGCTCTTTAAAAGCTCCTAAAAAGCTTTTAACATAGCCGGTTTCTCTTCCTTTGAAACTTAGTTAACGCTAACCCTCTTTTCCACCCCTCACCGAATGATTCTTTTCCATTCTTAACCAATAGCTCTATTGAATATTTCACACGTTGAAGAATATTGGAATTTTAAATTGATAAATCTTTCCACCTGAATAATTTAAAAGTTTTAAATGCAAAGGCTTATTTTTTCATTTTAAAATGTGTGGAATTGCATTTTTAATATCGACTGCAATATGAATGAATAATTATTTTTAGTAGTATAATTTCTGTACCAAAAGTAGGTATCATTTTTTTATACAATACGAATATAAGCTTATTACAGATTCTATATAAATGAGTTTTATAAAGGCGTTTAGGTGAATTTGGTTATATTCTCGATCCACTGTATTTTGTTGCAATTAACGATATTTTCGCGAGAGTTTATTGAGATAATTCCATCAAAATTCTCATAGAATGTCAGCAGATCATCGTATGCTTCCAATGGTTGATTTGCAATTTGATATATTTATCCGAACGTTCTTTGCGTTCAATTTGCAGTAACTCATTAGTATATAATTTCATTACTGACGATGAACTCTGGGTTATATATGTACTTTCTGATTATAAAATAACATCATCAGAATAGTCCATTTAGGACTATTATTCGATTTGCAAACATCGCCCACCATTATGCTTTAAATCTGCTCTGAATAATAGTAATAATAATCGTGATAATGTAATAATTTAGATGACCTAATTATCATTATAGTTTTAATTGTGTAAATAGTGAATTGAATAAAATAAGGTGATTTAATTTCATAGCGGTTAAAAAGAAATAATTAAACCTTTTTTATTTTATTTTTATATTTTCCATTATAACTAATTACGAGTATGTTATTCGAGGGTAATAATAACTATGGCAAATTTATCCTGATTTTGACTGGTTACAGGTGGATTTCTTTTTAAAGGAAAGATTTATTTAAATATTCTATTGAAATATATTAATTAAGTGAAGCTTAATTATTATAATGGCTATAGTAATAATTATACTGCTATTAGTCTTATTTAATCATCTTTTAATTTGCTTTCCAATCTACGTTACTAATTTACATGAAAAGCACTGAAGTTTTAACTTGATTAAGAAATATATTCGATGGAATAATTAACCGCATCAGTAGTCAGTAACTTGAGATTTTAATGAACCATGTTGCATGTACTGTGGTTTAATATTGTTTGTAGGTTGTATTGATCAATGTATAATATTGTATACTTTACATGAGCTTAATATTGCGAATCGCTCATGCTGAAAATTCCGTCACGATCATGTGTGCAGAGCAAAAACCGCACGCACAGATGACAGTTTTCGATAAAGCGAAGAATTACACATGGCTGAGCCTAAAATGTAATATTACAGCTACGAGAATGCATTATAAGGCACAATTTTTGAAAGATTTATAACGTGTATGTAAATTGAGTCTATCGTGCTCACATAACGTGGAAAATCGTTCTTATTATGGTCGCTTTTTACTAGTTTATATTTATGACTTAAAAAGTTTCGAAAAAGAAAGTTGTATATTTAATTATAATATATAATGATCTTATTATAGTTGATACTTCCACATTTTTGTCGCAATTAAAATTTAAAAATATTTTTCTTGAAAAAAAAAAAAAAAAAATGTTCCCAAGACTTTCGAGAACCTACTGAAAAATATGAAATCGTAATTAGTGCGATGCCTCATTTCCCTTGACTTTTCAAAGCTTTGAATTTTCAACTTATATTGCAGAGAAATATAATGTTGTGAGTCGTAATTGGAGTTAATTAGTCGTTTAATTGTTGACACATTTCGAGGTTGAATCGCGTCTGATTTTCCGTGGAATAAAGTTTTCGCACGAGCTGCGGAAAACTGGCTTTTTTTTTGTTTGTTTTCCAGTGGATGTCTCGAGTGAGCTTCAGACAAAGACAAGTCAGATACCACCGATCTATCACTTAATGCCCGCGTAAGGTAACCCGACTACCTTCGCTCTCCGACGCCTTTCCCGTGGGACTTTTAGTCGAGACTTTTTCCGCTACTGGTACAAACTGATGTATGGCTCGTGATTGGAGTAACTGTACACACACGGAGGGAATTCCATAATCTCGAGGGACGACGAAACCACCAACGACGAAGGGCATCACCCGGGAAAGGAGTTCGTCTTCCAATATATCAATTCCACATCGAGCATCCTTCTAACCAAGGGGCGAGATCCGTCCTTCTCGTATCTCTCTTGACGATTCGCGATAAGTGAAATGGAGCCGTAAAAAAGTACGTGAGAGCGATAGCCGTAGCCATATAGCCATCATGTCATGTACGAAAGGAAGATCGATCGAGATTGTAATTGATAAGCAATCATAATAGCGGTCGGGGAATTCGGAATTTTTACGACTACTTTAACAAAAGGAGCTCCACCCGTAAATTCGCTGGCCATGTAATTGGAAATATTTTCAAATCCAAGGACCCGAAAGTAGATAATAAAATAATCGATCGCTTTTAAAATTGTTACACTTTAAATTGATGTGTATTTTAAATTAAATATTCCTTCCACGTATAATTCAAATATTTGAAAGTTGATGAACGTTCGAACCTAGTATAGATCTTGAATATCATGAAGCTATAAAAGCTTCGTTTGCTTTGAAGTTGTTACAATATGAACCAACAGCTTTCGGAATTGAAGCGTTTCTAACTTGGCTTTTCAAGTACGAAGCAAATTCGTACAGTTCGAGCTCAAGGCAGTCAGTTGTATAAAGTCTTTCGTTTGAAGACCTATTTCTATATTTACTCAGAATCCGGTATTTTGATTTTAGTCTGCAAACCATCTTCCCTTTTTTCGAACCAATTGGCTCTTTTAAATAAACTAATTTTTTATTAGTTTTCTAATTTTAAATTGTTCAATAGTGGTGGCTTACAAAGTTTGAATCTTTCTCTCAGTTCGATAAGATTTATATTAAACTATGCAATAATAAAGCAAATAAAAGACAAAGAGAGTATCTTTGCTTTGCTTTAACGACATTTCTACCTTACTTGGCTTCTTCACCGTACCGCGTTGTTGGGCAATAACAATTATTATGATAATAAAAAAAAGGGTTGCGGGATTCAAAACGGCTTGGTGCTGAAATTAGCACGGTAGGCAAGATAATTCCGCGTTCTAATTATTTAATTAATCCTGACGACATTTCGGTGTTTTATCTGGAAGCTCGTTAGCTGGCATGGCGTACAGAATACCGGCAAGATTGGGCCACACCTGTGCTAACAGAAACCCCGCTGACCCTATAACGACTCATCCTCCCCCTGATTACCTCCCTTATCGTAGCCCTTACACCCACGCGCTTCATGAGATTTTTCCGACTTTTCTGAGGTTGTCTACCTCTTGAAATTACCCTTTTACATGTTTTTTACATGTTTGTTTTGTGTCATCCTGGCAAAAAACAAAGTACCATACCTAATAAGACCTAATAATACCTAAAAATAAACTACTTATAATCAAGTGCCTTACACTTAGTGCACATTTTTTAATATTCACTTATAAATATGCACTATGCGATCTCTGCATGCTGTAATATTGTATGCACATACACATATGAGAGCACAGTAATTACCGTAATTTTTGCGACGAATTTTGGTTTGATAGCGTAGGTACTGTCTCGTTATCTCTAATTGGATGCTGAAGTCTGGTTTCTCTTTTTTAGATGTTCTTTCGTTATATGATTATTTTCATGTGAATAAATTAATATTTTAGTAAGAGAATTACATGTCTAAAACGGCCACTCCGCTAAAATGGCCACTCTCTTTCATAAATTTTTATCATAATTTATCGGAGTGGACATTATATACGTAAAGTATCTAGTTTACAATAAGACAAACAATGAAACACTTTTTCTCTAAAGCAGTCATTCACTAAGTTAATTATTAAGAATTAAGTTAAATAAAAAAATTCTACTAATTCAATTAGTGTAAGACTTGTCATTTGATTAGTAGTTTTTGACTAATTCAGATTTAGAGAGTTCATTTAAATTTAAATAAATTGAAATGAAACATCAATTTTTAACAGTTTTTCTTTAAATTTCTTTTTGCAAAAATTAGCTTGAGGTTATTGGACGTTTCCTTTCTTGAATTCGGATAATTCTTGAAGTTCCCGAACAGATCGAGCAGAACGTAGAAAGTCGGCTTAGCGTTCAGCTTAATCTCATTTTGGGCTCGCCTAATCCGCTTCTATAAAACTCTACCCCTTCACTTCTTACTCCATTCACCCTTAGTTTTGTCCCTGCTTTTAAACTCCCGTTTTCCTCTCCTCCTCTCTTCCACTTCTGCACTTTGTCGACAAACGACCACTGTCGCGTTAAAACATGGCGTCCCAGGTCCTCGATTCGACGAATATACCGTCACATGAATTGTAGAACGTGAAATCTCGACTTCCTCGTTTCGCGCCCTTCAACCCTTTCCCTCTGTCTCTCCAGGGAGAAAAGCAACCCTCCTCGAAAACCCTTACATTTGCTTCCATACATTTCCGCGTGCATGAAGTGCTTTTCCCTCCTGCGTCAGACTCAGGGGGAACGGGGAGGTTTTAGGTGGGAATCGTCAAAGGTGGGTTCAGGTGTGTACAGGGTGTTGCCTAATTTTTGGCTGGAATTGCGTGTCTACTTTCAAGGCAGGAAAATTAATGCTGCAGTCGGGAGATTTATTAGTTAATGTTGTGGGTAAATCCATCATATTCTAAAAGAAATGTCAGCTGGAAAAAGATATATAGTTAATTAAAAATAGCATAAAAGTAGGCGAATAAACATAGCACTTTAGCGTGCACACGGTAACAATTTTAAAATAGCATTTGTTCTAAAAATACAAATATATACAATATATATATATATATAGTTTTTTTCAACATAAAGTAGCAGCAACTTTGCGGAATTATTGCTCCTATATACAACCGTTTATAAAAGTCTGAAATTAAAGCTTGAATTTTCGACTTTAATTAATATAATTTCAATACTGAATTTTCAATAAATGCTGTTTCACATTCCTACCTTCGCAATATAAAATATCTCCAAGCATTCACTGACAATTAATATTATTTTCATTATATCCAGTCAATTGAGGTAAAGTTGAGTGGAATATATATTTCTCCCTTTTCTTTATTAAAATTTAATTGATACAATTTGCAATGCACAGAGTCGGAATGTGTATCATTAAAAAAATGTTAAGTTTTAAAATAATATTAACGTGAAATTAACATTCACTATTGAAGATACGTATAAATGACAATTAAATACAGAAAATAAATTGCTTGTAGCATTATTAATTATTATCTTTCACTGCACAATTCGTTTAATATCTAGCGAACAATTTTAGGTGACATTAATTTGTGAAAATGGGGTAAATGAAATGGTGTTTAATATTTATTGTATGACTATGAGTTTCATGCCTATTTGGAAACTTGTAAATTACCACAATTCTAAAGATAGTGCAGGGTATATATAATTTCCATTATGAAGCCATCTTGTACATTTCTATTCCATTCGTAAGCCCTTTCATTGGTCACAACAAGATGGCCTCTGATATATTTATAACGTGTATAATGCCCATGTTCACGTAGCGAGGGATTGAAATTTTAACTCTTATGTTTGTCCTTCCCCCATTTCTCTCTTATTTTTTTTGTTTCTTATCTTGTTTCTGCAAACAAGAAAGATTAACATCGCACATGTAGCCTCTCCGGAAGGAAAAGGGTCTCAACTCTGAGACGACTCCATTTAGATAATGAACTCTGTCTTTATCCTGCTTCCCAGATGTTTGAAAGATAGTTCAAGCACAGAGTGTATATAAATATTAAAGTAAATACACGAAAAAAATAACTGATTCAAAAAATGGAAAAAGTTTGCGAAATTTTAATAAACAGAATGTCACTTTTGGACAGACCCAAATTTTAAGAAAATTTCGTATAAATTTATCAAATAGTGGATTAGGTTTACGAATATTTCGAAAATTTGTTTCCGTGTATTAAAATAAAGTAAATATATTAAAGCCACATGAATATTCCGAATCAACCACAACTTCTTTCAAGTCCTCTCAAATTTTTGTACTACTGCTAGTGTGACTAAAACGCTTATTTAATTAATATAAAATGAAGATTGACAGTCGTTCATTCGAGTTTTAATAAATTAAAATATATAAGATATGAGGCAAGATATAAGGATGAAGTTCTTGTAGAACTGAGAGGAAAGTCATCTAGTTTACTTTCTGCACGACAATAAGATTCTTTTTATTCGATTGTCTGACAGAACTATACCAGAACCCGACGGAAATAAACCCAGACAATCCATATTTATTGTGCTGACTAATAAAATGTCTGTCTTTCATGTAGACCGGGGTAGGAGATTGATTTTCTGATTTATTTATGAAGTTTTGAAATTTTCCAAATAGCTCAAAGGGTTTTTTAATGGAAGAAAAGAAACTGCAGACGATTGGATATTCGAATCTTTCGCTGTACGTGACAAAACTGTAATAAATGCGGGAAACGGGTATGGAAAATATCATGGAAAAAAGCAGAAAAGTTGTGCCTAGAGGCTTGAAAAGTCTCTAAAGGATGAGTTAAATTGTAAGAGCTCTGGAAGTTGTCAACTTTTACCTGCTTCTCTTCAATCCTATATCCTTTAACTACATCCTTCGCGGATTTTCTCGCGCATTTGATTATTATTTATTTATTTATTCCATCACGCCGCTTCGAATCTCGTCACTTCATGAATACAGTATTGAGAACGTCTCCAAAGTATGTTAGAAATTTCTACATATCCGCTCCTGGTTATGCTTCCTTTTAGAAGAAACTTCTTCTATACCTTCTTTCTGTAAAATAATGCAAGGAAAAATTCTGTTTTATTTTCGATTTTAGGAAATATGTTCTTTACTATTAAATATTAGAAAATAAATGATTAAATATTATAATTATTAATATAATTATTATCCTCTTCCTCTCTCCTGATGATTACATAAAGAAATACCAAGAAACTATATATGTAATATATAGTTAATATATTATATATAAATAAAAAATAAATATAATATAAAAAAAATAATAGTTTGGGATAACAAGTTCTTATTCTTTCAAAATTGAAACTATAAAAGTTTGAAGACATTTTTAAATAAACTTTTCCTTCTACTTTTATATAATATTATAATACAGTTTTCTGTAATCTTCATATATATTTCGTAATTCCAAAGTTTTCATCTGTATCCTAGATGCGAACAGAAAAAATAGATTGCATTGGGATTTACTGTGTGGAATTAGTTGAAACCGTTCTTGATAATTCAATGAGTGGCAGAAAATCCGGTACTCGAATTAGATGAGATCGTTGTTGCACTTGAATTCATCGTCTATTTAGCGCTTCGCCGTACTTCATCGACTACATCCATGTCGTTGGAAAGTGTAGATCCTTTTAACGATTCGCCGAGCTAGATCGTAACGAGGTGCTGCACTAGACAAGGTCATGAGTTATTCATCCTGAAAATCACCTGTACTCGCCCAGCACTTGAAACCTTGCGAGGATATCACCATAAAATCCGTTGAAATCCAGTAAAGAAGCTGCACAATTCATAGAGTTCGTTCTACGAAGTGTGAGCTCATGAGAACGAGGCAAGTATAAATGAAAGCCAACGCGATTCGTCTTTTATAAAGAGAACTTTCTCAAAACTTCTTTCAATTCGTCCTCTCGCTGTCCTCTGAAAAACGGTAAAACTATACACTCGGTCGATGCTAACCTTTTTTCCTTGCGCTGTTTCCAAAGCTCTAAACTCGATTTATGTCTACCCAGAGTTCTTCATTATTCTGGGGACAACCGCAACCAGGTGGTGATTTCTCGTGAAAGAATAAATCTAGTGTGTGAAAACAACTGCTTTCTACGAGAAGTGACGACATATTTTTAAGAAAAAGATCTTTTATACGGTTATGAAATTGTTTATGGAATTTCAACACAGTAAAAAATAAAAATATCCTTTTCTGCGAGACTACGCGAAGCTGACGAGAATTTTCAACGAAAAATATATCAGAAAATACATTTTTAAGTATGACATTATTAAAATTACAACTATTAGTTGAAATATTTACTGCTGCTTTCTCATCATGTTTAAAAATGTAAAGAATTTCACCTGCAATGCAATTTTATTATATTTTATGCAATTATAATATAACATCCTTAATATTCTACAATTTCCTGAAAATTCGAGCAGTATAATTTGAGTGGGAATTTTGTAGAAACTTTCTATATTGAAAAACAGGATATTATTACATAAATAAATTCATCATTTATTAAACATAGTTAAAGTAAATTAAATTTGTAAAATAGTATTTAACGGAAATGTGTTTTTTTTTTTTGTTACAGGTGAGCCTACGCAAAAACTCTTTCAGTCCTTCTTAATGAAGGGTGTACTGTAAGTAGATAAAAACGTTTCATTCAAAATGATTTGGAATAAATTAATTGCATTGAAAATAATGCAATTTTTCGTGAATGAGTTCACAAGAAAATTTGGAACTACAAAGCTGAAATCTACTACTGCGAGAGTAATAATTTCAGTGAGGATCATGCATCAAGAACTATTCTATAACATTCTCCAATGCTTTCCTACCTCATTCCTTATACTTCTAGTTTGGCAAACTTCCGTTATTGAATCCTGAGTACCGCTCTTCGTCATTTCGCGTTCAAAGTTCCGGAAGCGTCAAAGCCTTATAATGTACGTTTGGATAATTTGCGGGTTTGGCAGTGAAAAGTTTCTTTTAAACTAAAAAAAATCGAATTAATTATAGTAATACTAATTTATAAATGGTAAACGAATAGAAATGGTAAATGAATGGAAATAAATAAAGAAATAGAATATTATTTTAAAACAACGTTATAAAAAACATAGTAAAGAATGAGGATAATTATTAACTAACCAATTTCTGAATATTTTACACTTTTCCATAAAAAATAATCTTTTTTCTATCAAATAATTCTAACAATAATACTTTTTCAATTATTATTGGAAACAGGATAAGGGTAGTAAAGAAGCGCCTAATAGAATAGCCTCTATATTTATAGATTAATAGTAGAATCTATATAGATTAGTACTAGTAATCACTATAGATTAGTCTGAACGATTGAGCCTGCGATAAATAATGAGGCACAGGATGTTCCATCAATGAAAGAAGGGTCAACTGAAATTGGAATCTCCTTTCACGAATTGTCGTGAAGGGCTGTAGATATGCCCCCCTAGGGAGTCGTGACTATTTTACGCGTCATTTCAATATGAGACGTCGCCAACCAAAACTAGGAAGCAACCAATGAAAGGGTGGGAACACTGCTTTTTTGACCTTATGGGCGGCGATGTGTCTGTGATTAATGCTTCGATTCTCCTGTCAGAGGTTACCCTGACTTTTGTCTTCGGACCCTAGTTTGTTCACTTGACATCCTTTGATCGTAAATACTATGCCAATTGTCCTGTCCAATTCACGACAGCTTTCGAGACGAAAAAATTGATAAAGCTACCCTGTCTGTTGATTTTCACGACACTAAAGTCACCTCCCACAACATTATATACTATTATTATACTATTCATTATTATTGAATGATCTTTTCAATAATTATAACTCTATAATCATTCTCTCTTATGATTTCAAAGCAATTTAAATCAGAGCAGGACTACCCGTGCAAAAATTTTGATGGGGTACTGACAGGGTCCTGGTCAGTTTTCCCTAACTCTGATGTGGCCCTAACCAGGTTAACTGGCAAGATCCACACAAGCCTTGTAACGCTTTGGCAGAATATTGCCCTACTTAAGGTAAGCTAGCCAGGGCCTTGTCACTTTACCCAAAAAAGGTCCTATTAAATTGGTCAATAAACCATCAGGATTAAAAAAATTTCCAGCTTAATCATTATTCACAATATTTGATTATTACACTGTTTAATTTTCTAAAAACAAACTTCCTATTATAAAAAAGAGGTATTAATTATATAGAAACAATAAGTGATTTATAGAAAAATGTTTAAAGAATTTCAAAATAGTTAAGGAGAGTTTCAAGATTTTATAATATTAAAATTTTTTAAAAGTATTTGAAGGGATTTTTAATGATATTAAAGAATTTTAAAGGATTTTAAAAAGATTTCAAGTGATTTTAAGGAATTTAGCAGGGTTTCAAGAAATCTCAAGTGATTCTAGGAAATCTAAAAGGATTTCCAAAGAATGTAAGGATTTTTCAGAGCTTTCACAAGATTTAAAAATTGTAAAGGTACTTTAGGATATCGTAAGTTGATTTTTGCAAAGGATTTTAAATGATATTGAAAATTTTTAAAGGATTGTAAAAGAACTTCCAAGAATTTAAGGATTTTCAAGAATTTTCACGAGATTTTAAATGATTTTAGGGAATTTAAAGATATTTCAAGAGATTAACAATATTTATAAATATTGTAAGGGATTTTTAATGATGTTAAAAAATGTCAAAGGATTTCTAAAGGCCGACCAGGGCCTCGTCAGAACCCTATTTTACATAGGGCTAATTGCGGCAATTTCTGCACGGGTATTTGAAATGTCCTTTAACCATTCTAAAGACTACAAAATCGCAAAATTTTCTCGCAATCGGTTGATTTATCCGCCAAAAAGAGGTTTAATTTCTCTTGGAGTCACCGACACTCGATTTTGTTGGCAGAAAAAGTGACTCGTGGATGGTGGTATTAAATCAAGAGGAGACACTCCTCGCGTACGAGAAGGATCGACATGAAAATGGGAGAAGGTTGAAAAGCGAGAGAGAGAGAGAGAGAAAGGAAAAGAAAGAAAACAATGCAGGGGTGGCAGAAGCTACAACCGCAAGCTCAGCAATATCAACTTTCGTCCATGCGAAAGTCTTGCAATTTGACGGCTGTCAGCTGTCAATGGTAGAAAGAATCGTGAGAGCGCTTTTGCCGCATTGGCTGTCAAAGTATCCCGGTTCTTTCTATTCTTCTTGGGGACTACATGTGCGGTTATATAGAACCCTGACAGTAATTCACTTGGCTTGTCGAGGTTTCGAAAGAGTCGCTTGCCATCTGAGAGAAATCCTCAACGACATCACCCACGCTTTCGCCAACTTTAGCAAAAAATAATCACATGGATACTGCTCGCGGAATTGTCATCTTTATGAAAGGAAATCATCTGTTCAAAAAACATGATCCAACTTGACGACATGATGACGATAAAGATTAGACAGATTCACAAAGATTTCCAATTTTCGATCTAAATTCAATTTAAAATTAAACTAGCTATAATAATATCCAGCTACTTTTTTCTCAACGTTGTTCTGAAACATTCATTCAGTTATTCAGCTCAAGAAATTCTTGTGTTACTATTATTTCTGTATGTTGAAATGTATTCGTACTATTACTAATACAAAATTTCTGATGATAGACCTTAATCGATTACTTGAGTTGAAAAGAAGCTCCCTTTTCCAGAAAAATGCGCAAACGTGATAAGAGAAGACAAATACTTATCTTTCCGATCGGTGTAGAGCAGCTTAGTCGTTTCTACGGATTGCGTTGAAAGACGTCGTTGACGTTCCTTCGAGACGCGACTTCCTAAAGAAATTAGAGCAGCCGCTAGAAAGAACCGGAAGGAGAGGTGAAAAATGGTCGCTACTGCAAGCATCGTTGACCGGAAAAAGAGATTGCCGCGTTAAAGCTTTTTCAGCTATTTCCCCGAGCGTACCAAATTGGTGCGCTTTCGAGCTTTCGTCGCTGACGTACCAGAGTGTTACCGGCTGCTCATTACATCCACGAAGAATAATTAGGTCGCTTCCTTCTCCAAGGCCCGACATCGAATCTTTCGTAAAAAAAAAAAGGTACAAAAATGATCTCCAATTTTCAGCAAGATTTTTCACCGAAATACGCGTAATTACATCTAGAAGATTACTTTGTTTTATATTTTCAGAAACATGTATTTTACAGTCTGCATGCTTCATATCCTTTCATTATTTTGCCCCTTTTTTTAAAATACTTGCCTGTTTTCCTCTGAAAGACAGTCTAAATTGATAGAGCACAATTACCTGAAATACATAAAATTAGAGACTTTAGAAAAATGCAATTGAAAATAAAAAAAAAAAAAAAAATGTGAAATTTCATTGAGTCATTCGCAACAATATTAAACAATAGCAGCGATTTTATCAATTGCTTTGTAGCCTCACGGTTCATTTGGCAAAATCAGTGAGATTTTCCGAGCAAATCCGCAAAAACACTCGGAACATCAAAAGCGATTGAAAGTGATGGCATTGATTGCAAAATTCGTTAACCCTTTTCATGGAGACGCGAAAACTGTAGGTATATCGGTAGTTTTATCCATGTTGATGCGTGCGATCATGAACACTAAAATCGTTGAAACGAACGAAAAATGTACCGAGAGATTCACATGTCTGGACTAAAAGTACCAACGAGGAATAAACTTTTGTCCATAATTGTTATTGGTAACTGCTACACGTTTCAACCCACTCGTTGAAATAAAAAAAAAATTACTTCGGAAGCGCGCTGACTGTTCCTAAAAAATATTCAAACACAAATAGCTGCTTTCTACACTAATTTAAAATAATATATTTCGCGTTTTGATAAGTAGACATATCACTTCAATTGACTTACGAATTGAATTTCAACGAAGCATGATGAAAATGTTATTTCGAGAGAATGATACGCATCGTTTAACAGTTAGATTGAAAGAGAAATGATTTTCATTTTGTAGAGAGGGCAGTTCAGTTTTAATACAAGTGGTAAAAACAATTAGTGAAAATTTGTACAAAAACTGGAAATTTCCTCTGTGACGCTATTCATATAACACAATTTCCACAGTTTTGCTCTTAAATTTATAAATTGAAAATAATGTCTGTACTTATAATTTATACTTCAATATACAATAGCAAAGGCTTGAATAATTTTGCAAATGTTTGTGGGGCGGAAGGTTCGTAAATTGTACCAACGCCGCAATTTCATTATTGACGTTATTAGTGTGACATATTTAATGGATTACGAGCCAAGTTCTCTCCAATCGAACGAAAATCTCGTGGAGTGTGCTTTCAACGCGTGAAAACTAACGCACCCCGTGTTCGTGGTGCATCGCGTGCCGCCTTAATCAAGAAATTTTGGCGTCACGTGACGTTAACGCGTTGCCTGGGTCGGGCGCCATTTCGAGGGTGAATTACAGCCTCGCAGGGGTCGTTAAATAGCGCGGGGAGGTCACGAAAGTAATGCCTTGGTCGTGAGAATAAAGCCCCTAATTGCACTCGTTGTTGCGTTACTCAAATTTGTTCTTGTATAGTCCATTGCGAGCGTTTTAAAAAATTTTATAGCTTGCCTGTAAAACGAAGAAAACTACACGACACATGCTTTTATTACCATAAATTGCATCTATTACTGTTGCGCCTTCTTTCAGAAAATTTTAGAGAGAATAATCTCGAATAAAAGAAGTATAAAAAGTATTTATTCTGAAATTTATAGGATATTGTGCATCACTGAGGTAAAAAATCGTATTTTTAACATGCGCACAAAAAAAAAATATTTTAATCCCTGAATTAAATTACACTTTTTTGGATATGTCGTACCATAACTCCAGGGCGTGAATCTGGTTTTTTGAATATAGTTTAAACACAATATATGGTATATCGGTATTTTTGTGTAATATAAAGATATTTATTATTCAAGCCCTGAAACTCGGATACGAATAAACATACGATTGAAAGTTTCGAGTCATCCGCTGTGGGCATTCGCTTTGATTTTATTGCATTTCAACCATTTGAGCCGTGATTATAAACGGTCACAAACAAACCACGAATCGCAGATTCACCCTCAGTTTCGCAATCGAGCGTTGCAACGGAACGGTACATACGAACCGCACGGAAATAAATAAACGGCCGTCGCGAGAAAGTGGGGGTGGATCGGGGGTCGGGTTTGGAATTGGAGTTGGGGTACGTTCGGTAGTATTGATTTCAACGCTTTTTGGACTAATGGCTTGTAATCTCCTTCCAAGTTGAAGTAATACTCGACTGAAGGTCGATACACATAAACTCTAGCTGTCTGACGTTTTGACTTATATACCTATTAATTAAAAACTGAGATCAATTGGCTAAATTATTTGTAATAATAAGCGAATGTAGTGAGTATTATTCTACTTTGCTTACATATTTAAATTATCCAGATTGTTTAATTTAATTGTTTAATGATTGAGAGCCTTAATTGTTTCATAATATATCCATTATCCAGGGCTTCATAATCCAAAAGCTTCAATTAAATTTGATTAGTACAATACGGAAATTTATGGCTAACCTGAGTTTCCATCTTTGAAACGCTTTATGGATAATTTAATGAAGATGGATCGTGGCTCTGGTAATCCTTTTGTTGGCTCTGAATAAATCTTGAAATCTGATTAAATCCGTACGACTGAATTATCATGAGAGGAAATACATTACTTTTTTATTTCTGTTCGAGAGAAAATAACACAAGACTGAATATCAAATTCGCAATAATTTATGTCATTATCGAGTCTTTTTCTTATTAATATCCATGTAAGTTTTCCCTTTGACATCTTAATAATTGATTAATTAAAAAAATTTATTAGTCTAAGACAGTCAGTCTCAGATTTTCAAGATAGGAAGTTTAGGTAACTACTTCCCACATAAAGTTTGAATTTTCTGAATCTTTAGTTTTCTAAGATTCTAACTTGAAATTTGACATCTGCTGCAAAGTTCGCAAAAGTAATATGACGTGAGAGCTATAATCTCAAGTGAAACATGAAACTTGTAACTAAGTTGTGTTATATTTTAACATAGACCTTTTTGAAATGTTACCATGAAGCCAGGAATAAATTGTAGATTATATAAAATTAGAAAAAATACGAGAAAGAGCCCCTTCCATTGAAATGTACATCCTCATTTAATTAACAACCTTTCTGGAGGGTCAAAATGTTATAAAATTGTTTCGGGTAGAGAAAGGTTCCCTAACGAGAAATCGAATATCGGTCGATGTAGGGCGTGCGGAGCTTACTTTATTTTGCACATAAATCTGTCGGCACGATACACCTATGACCGCGTCCCTGGGGATTTCGAAACACGCTACCGGATGTAAACGCGACTTGAATCTGTGAGCTTACCCAGCGCGTGCTTTCGAAAAAGCTCTGCTCTATCGGGCTTTAATCCTAGCAAGCCGCAGGGGTCAAGCACAGAGAACATAGTGCCGATGCGGTACTGCAGTGAGAGAACTGTGAATAGACAGTAGAGAATTCAGAATAGAATAGGGAATCGAGAACAGAACTGTGCTTCCCGAGTCGCAAGTTATCGTGTAGAAAGTTGCGATCAACTCCACGAATCCCGTTCAAAAGTAGTTCTCTGTCATCATCGTAATTCTCTATCGCATATGATTCGCAAACCTAAATTTTTATTCATCCATCCATTATTCTCCTCATCCATTCCTACGATTGTCTGTAATTTGAAAAGATTTCATAAGATTTTAAAAGAAGTGCTGCACGACGAGACGAGAAAATCGTTCTTCTTTATCAAGCAAGACGTGAAAATTTTAATTATTTCATTTAAATTCTGTTCCCCAGTATTTCCAACACTAAGTTTCCAATTAAGAATAAAAAATAGTACCTTAAGTATTTCTCGTATTATGTTTTATGTATTCTTCTTATTTTTTTCCTTAATTTGTACATGAGATTTTCAGGAACTTAAAAAGACTTTAATACAAATAAAATTGGTGGGAGGTAGATTTTAGGGAATATTTATGCGTCCCGAAATAGGCCTTCCCCAAAAAATTGCTTCGAGGCACATAAACCCGCATTTTATCATTCTGAAAGTCTCGAATCGTCGAGTTGTTATGATCAATAATTAGTTTTCACGAAAACTCAATTTAAAGACATCGAAGGTTTATTCCACTGGAAATTATCTTTCGTATTCTCGTTTCGTTATCCCTCTTTGTCTGTCGACGATTCAACGTGTTTTCTACCCTTTCCATTCCATTCTTCCATGTCCCTTTCCAAAAATGATAGAATCAAGAGGGAACTCGAGAAAGCGAACGATCGAACCCCTAAATTACTCCATTACGACCCCATAATTCTTGGATGAAGATCTCTTCTCCGAGTCTCGCCATTATTGTATGTACCTATACTACATATACGTATATATATAGGTATCTGTATTCTATCTGCAATTTATATAAAGTCGATTCGTCTTCCCTGTTCCAGAATGCACATTTCCGTCGCGTTGGGAGGGCACTTGGTTTCAAAGTGGCGTGCGCCAGGCGATCATGATATCAAAGGATTTTCTCTCTAGTAAAGGAAGGTGTCTCCACAACGAGGGTGACAAGTTTCTTCTTGTCGATGAGTGAGTATATTTACATTATTATATAATATTACTTTTTTACCCTAGCCTATTGAAAGGATTTTATGTCCGGGAAGTTGGCACCGACAACTTAAATTTTCAAAAAAACAAAAGTTGTGCTGAATTGTGCTAGCCTAGCACAACAAAACTTCCCTACAACATTTGTTGCTCAGACTTAAACTTTCCAAAATAGATTAACTTTTTTGGACTTGGAATAAATTTTTGACTAGGAATTTTCAAAAATGCGAATTTCGAAAAAATGAAAGTTGTGCTGAGTTGTGCTAGCCTAGCACAACAAAACTTCCCTACAACATTTCTTGCTCAGATTTATACTTTCGAAAATAGATTAACTTTTTTGAACTTAAAATTAATTTTTGACACGGAATTTTCAAAAATGCGAATTTCGAAAAAATGAAAGTTGTGCTGAATTGTGCTAGCCTAGCACAACAAAACTTCCCTATATCATTTTTTAGTCAGACTTAAACTTTCGAAAATAGATTAACTTTTTTGGACTTGGAATTAATTTTTGACACGGAATTTTCAAAAATGCGAATTTCGAAAAAATGAAAGTTGTGCTGAGTTGTGCTAGCCTAGCACAACAAAACTTCCCTACAACATTTGTTGCTCAGACTTAAACTTTCGAAAATAGATTAACTTTTTTGACTTCAAAAATAGTTCTTAAGAAGGTCTTGTTTATTTTAGAAGCTGATTTAAGCCAGTTTTTACGATCGTCGTTTTTGACGCTTATTTTAAGTAACCCTTATTTTTTCGAGCCAAATAAGGTAATACTCTAAAGATGTATTTTCCTAGAAACGTTAGAAAAGTTAATCTATTTTCGAAAGTTTAAGTCTGAGCAACAACTGTTGTAGGGAAGTTTTGTTGTGCTAGGCTAGCACAACTCAGCACAACTTTCCGATTTTCGAAATTCGCATTTTTGAAAATTCCTAGTCAAAAATTAATTCCAAGTCCAAAAAAGTTAATATATTTTCGAAAGTATAAGTCTGACTAAAAAATGATGTAGGGATGTTTTTTTGTGCTAGGCTAGCACAACTCAGCACAACTTTCCGATTTTCGAAATTCGCATTTTTGAAAATTCCGAGTCAAAAAATAATTCCAAGTCCAAAAAAGTTAATATATTTTCGAAAGTATAAGTCTGAGCAACAAATGTTGTAGGGAAGTTTTGTTGTGCTAGGCTAGCACAACTCAGCACAACTTTCCGATTTTCGAAATTCGCATTTTTGAAAATTCCGTGTCAAAAATTAATTCCAAGTCCAAAAAAGTTAATCTATTTTCGAAAGTTTAAGTCTGAGCAACAAATGTTGTAGGGAAGTTTTGTTGTGCTAGGCTAGCACAACTCAGCACAACTTTCATTTTTAAAAAAAAACCAAATGGTGGTGCTGGACTGAAAAACTTTTTTTTGGAATTGTGGCTCAAATTTTGATTTTTTCGAAAAATCTTTTGCGGCACAAGTGAGCACAAATCTAGCACAATTCAGCACAACTTTTATTTTTCTGAAAAAACGAAATGTCGGTGCTGAGCCAAAAAATGTTTTTCGAAATTTTGGCTCAAATTTTGATATTTTCGAAAAATCTTTTGCGGCACAAGTGAGCACAAATCTAGCACAATTCAGCACAACTTTT
>CAJFCO010000444.1:1756630-1772998 GCA_904066015.1 Synergus gifuensis
GTTTTTTTGAAAAAACGAAATGTCGGTGCTGAGCCAAAAATCGTTTTTTGAAAATTGTGGCTCCAATTTTGATTTTTTCGAAAAATCTTTTGCGGCACAAGTCAGCACAGATCTAGCACAATTCAGCACAACTTTTGTTTTTTTGAAAATTTAAGTTGTCGGTGCCAACTTCCTGGACATAAGGATTTTTCTTCAAGGTACAAATTTAAAAATTGATTTTAAGCTTCGCTTCGGGACCTCAAATTTTATTACCAATAATAATAGGATTTGATGTCATAAGTTCGCCCAAAAATGTCTCGTATTCTTAAAAACACCCCTATTCCAGAATTATTACGCTTAAATTTTATCTGGACTATAAAAACTCTTTATGCTGTTCACATAAAATTTCAAAGACTCTCTAATAACGTTCAATTTAAAATATTCAAATCCGTGCACGCATAATTGTTAAAAAATTGCAAATCAAAAGCACGAAGAGTTTTTCACTTTAAAGATTAATTTAGTTTGCCTTGCGCTCACTAATCAGCTAATTATTTTCAAAAAACGAATGGAAAATTCAGCACACAAGTGAATTTACGTTTGCAGCGCGTCTGACTAAAGTTTGTCATATCTACTGAAATAAGTATAAGTTTCACAAACATCACTTGTTTCTCTAATAAACAAATTCAATTTTACCTGATTATTATTTCGAATAAAATCTCATGAATACTTTAATCAAATATAAAACTTCAAACATAAAACATTCAAACATTTTTTATAATTTACTTATAAACTATTGTTCTTCTTAATTTAATTAAAGCAATAGAAAGTGTTTTAAAATGTCCATATTTTGACGATTGCTTATCTAGTTTTACCGCAAAAACATGCTCTTTAAACTCTGTATTTCCCTAAAAATGATAATAAGCATAATGTTAATTAGATAAGTCTGAATCTTTATGGAAATGAACAAAAAACTGTCAAACTGCAGAGGGAAACTTCTAATCCGAGTTGCTCATGTAATTAAATTGCATGAGTCGAAAGAAACCCATAAACCAGAGAATTAAGTAACTCAGGAGCCACGAGAAGGGTCCTCCAGTCTGATCCTTCTCTGCCTTCTCATTCTCATTCTCATTCAAATTTCCTCATCAACCTTTCTCAACTTTCTCCGAGCTTCGTAGTTCCGTGAGCAGTGTTGTTTCGACACTGCTGTTTATGTTGCCGAGTGAAAGCGACTTTGGACCCGGACTAAAAGGGATTAAAAGGGGATTAAAAGTGAGGCTGTTGTTCTTATTCCTCGAAAACGAGAACACACGAAGCAACAGTGAAAAACATGAAGATTTTGTACTCGATGTTCTATCTAAAAATTCTATCGAAACTCTAGTTCTTTGTTTCTAATTTCATTTCAATCTAATTCAATTGTTTAAAGTGAAATTGTTGTTCTAGACTAATCAGACTAATGATTATATATTAGACGTCATTATATAATTCATACAGATATGCAGTAAAAGAAGTAAAGTTAGTTATATTTTTCGTTCAAAATTTATTCTAATTATCTGGCGTTAACTCGATAGAATTCTTCTTTATGTCCTGGAACTCATCTGTTTTCAATGTTGTCTGCATCTCTGATTCTGGCTGTTCTAGAGCAGCAATTTTTGCAAAACCCTCGAGCAACTTGCCACTGACTGATTAAAACCAGAAATCAACTATTCGGATTCCATGCAAGGCCTTCAGCCATTTCCCGAGCTGTTCTCACCTCTCAGTCCTTTTTTTTATGTCTCTTGCTTTTTTTTCTGCCTTTCTCTGTCCTTTTCCCTTCATCTCGTCCTCCTCGCTTCCTTATTCGCTGGGGATAAAAAGAGAAACGGTGCCACTGACGGACAGAGGACTCGCGAACGTTTCCTGGCAAGCAATGTGTGCAATATATTTCCACGTATGCATGTGCTCTGCTCAAAGTAATTAGGAGTGTACTTTCGTCGACACACATGATGAAATATTGAAAAGGCGCATAGGCTAACGTAACTAGGACGAAATGAAAACGGTGCAGAAAATTATTGTATTGCTTATGGATAAAGCTAAGTTTGTATGCAGGGTAAATAATTCACCTAAAGTGCCTAAAGTTTCCTTGCCTTTAGAAACGTAAAAAATTCATGCTTTTATATACTGACATATTTATACCATTTAGAAGTTAAATTTCGGAATTACGGCAACATAACGTCAATCTTTTTTATGGAATTTTAATTGTCGTAAACCTCTTTCTACAATTTCCTGTTTCTATTTTGAATTTATAATCAACCCTCGTAAGTCGAGTATCGGAGGGTCTACAAATTAATGTCCAATATGTCAAGCTATTTCCGCTCGGCAAAACGAAATTCACTCCAAAGCCGGAATGTAGCACTCTCGTAGATATGTTTCTCGCTCGAAACATTTGCATTTGACTTGGAAGTTTGATTGTATCTATGAACTTGAAAGCATGAAAGGTCCCAAAGGAATCGCCAGAGAAGAGCAGAAAATGTTTCTCGAGTATTCTCTTGTGACGGTGTATACGCATTTCTCTTGTCACATTTCAACATCACCCTTTTTAATTTACTTTAAGTAGAGTAAAGTGCCATTTGGAAAAATTTATGGAAAATAATACCTTCTGTGATGAGAATGTAACAAATTCAAAAAAAATGTATGTCTAAAGATTTATATGTATAATTGCATACCGTTCGACAAAAAATAACGGACAATATTTTGAGCTTCATTCCCAAAGAATAAGGATTGTCCCCTTGAAAATAGGCTTGTAATGCTTTAGCGCAGTTTTTAAAAAGCGCTTATGAAAGTAGTAAAGTTTCTTTTTTAATTTTTTTGAAGAATAGAGGCGATCTTATTCCGCCTCTTGAAGTTGTACGTAATACGTGTTTCATATAAGTACAAAACTGAAGAATTGTGAGAGAGATGCTTGGCTGTTGTGCTTTACTCGCTATTCATCAAGTAGTGCGCTGTACCACTTTTCCAACTTCCATGACTGCATTTTCTTGTAGACATGTAGGGTCTGCTGATGGATAGCAAGTAAAATGCGACGAACAAATGCGTCTCTCCTTTAACAGTGTCAGTTCCACACTTGCCACTGTATGACGAGAAAGTAGCAAAAGGAAAAAGAAATGAATGAAAGAAAGAAAGATAGATAGATAGATAGATAGATAGATAGATAGATATAGAAAGATAGATAGATAGATAGATAGATACCCATGCAGAAATTTTGATGGGGTTCTCTGCCAATTTTCCCTACCTCTGATATGGCCCTAACCAGGTTAACTGGCAAGGCCAGTATTAAAAATTTTTTTTAAGTATTTAAAGGTATTTTTGATGATATTAAAGAATTTTAAAGGATTTTAAAAAGATGTCAAGTGATTTTAAGGAATTTAAAGAGACTTTAATATAATCATAAAATGTAGTTTAATAATAATTTTCATGAAAACTTGTTTAAAGTTCCTAGAAATATATTTTTCCGTCTTTTTCAACAATATACAAATTATTATTATTTTCCAGTATATAAATATAACCATTTTTTATATTTTCATAAATAATCAAGTGGGAAAAATGTTGGGATTTCCCTATTTTTTTCCGATGTTTGGTTTCAACGTGAAAAACTCTTCAATGGCCTGTTTCATTATCAACAAGTTGATATCAATGAGATATTACTACTGTATTATTGCCCCATAAGTGCCCAATAATTGCGGCAATTTCTGCACGGGTAGATAGATAGATAGATAGATAGATAGATAATAGATAGATAGATAGATAAATAGATAGAATGAGAAAGAAGAAATTATAAAAAGCAAAACTGAAAGAAATTCTCGAACGAATATATATCCTATCCTACACTTTTCAACAAGATTTTTTTTTCTGTTACAGGAAAACTTGTTACCGCTGCGTCGTCATTCATGAGAAGCACTCCAACGTTTTGCAGTACAAAGAGAGTAAGTTTTTCTGTAGGCAATAGCATGATCACTGAGCCAGTCGATATAACGGTCTTCCACAATGCCGAGGGCTGATCCGTTAATTAGAATGCCGATCGTTAATTAAAAGCTTCGTCGTTAAGTTGACGGACCTGCGGTCATGCTAAAGGCAAGAGGGTGGGAGAGGTGGGGTGAAGCGTGTCGAGGGAACGAAGCTCAACGGCATGATAATTCCGAAGGAATTTAACGATGTTCTCTATATCGTCGAGCAATGGTCGGTATTACGAGCACTGGAATACGGTCTGAGAAATTTAGAAGTGAATAGGGAAATTCGATTTGAATTTACTTTTCCAGTCGGAACTTTTTTCATTCTTAGTTGACTAACTCATGAAATGACTTGAGGAGCATTATGTCTAAAACTGCCACTCTTTAATGATTTATTCTATAATCTAAAAATTGCAAATTGAAAGTTACTGTTATTGTAGCATCCTTATTATTATTATTATTATTATTATTATTATTATTATTATTATTATTTATCTTGTGATTATTCTGTTATATCAATGTAACTGAAGTTATTCAAGGTCTGATCATTTATTGCTAAAATCAGTGAAATCAACATTTTTTTTAATATCAGTAACCTACATTTTCGTTAATTACTCAGAGATTTCATGGAACACTATTAGTCTAATTGAAAAGTTTCAAACAAATGTCAGATTGAAGTTTACTTTCCATATATTTTACGCTTTTAAAGTACGCAAAGTTTCAGATTGGTTTATACTGCCATTGGATATTCGAGTTTCGTACTCTCAACGTAGCAGAAATATTATTGTTGGTAATACTTTTATTACCATAATTTTTATACTATTACTATTAACTTCAAATTTTGATTTAAACGACATAATTATAAATTATGGAGCCAATAAATTTTGTGCCAAAAACATAACAGGAAATATTATAGAAAAACCTTCAATTATGGACCTATATAAATAGAGGAAAGTAATTTATTGGTTATTGGGAGTAGCCATTGTGCCATTCTCTTATCAAAAATGCTGGCAAATAATTTAGTAGAATGAAAATTCACCCTCTATTTTAAAAAACTCTACAAACTTAACTAAGCACCGCTCTTTTATCTCTTTTTTCCCTCACTGGAATTTTGCAATTACTCTAAACAAAGTTAATACAATTACTCTGCAATTTAAACAATTTTCCCAGCATTTAAAACACGTCCACACAACTTAAAACAATTTCTTTTTATCTAAAAAGTTCATTCAAGACCACGTCTGGCATATGACGTCACGTTCTTTCAACCCTCCCTTTTTTCACAAATTTTTTTAATAATCGTAAAAGTCTTATCAGCCTTTTGAACTCCCTTGAAATTTTTCTTTAATGTTTTTAAATCATTTGAAATCCACTGAACTACTTATAGAAATCTTTTGAAATATTTAAATCTGAATTGAATTCTGAACGATTTCAGATAATTACAGAGTAATTGCACACGACTAAAGAGTGATTAAAAAAAATGTAATAATCGATGTTTGATGGCAGTGAAAAAATCACGCTAATAATATTGATCCTAAGAAATATATAGATAGCGATGAAAAATAGATAACTCAAGGACCAGCAACTCGTTCAGTATAAACACATCTGTATGTACCTGAAGATACTTAACTCTAGGATTGTGCAGAAGGGTCGACCTCGACACTCGACTCGAGTGCAATCTCTGGACCGTGAACCCACCCATTCGCATTTTTCGACAATTTGTCAAAGTCGCCAGTTTTTATCGGATTTTAATCTGCATAGTGTCATACCACAGACACCGTTGCATCGTTGTCCGCTTCCTTGAAACTATAGATAGGCTATAAAAGGGGAGGGTGGCTCGATTGGGATGGTATAGATGCCTGGCCTGGAAAATTGAGAAAAAAGGGTGAAAAGGAAAAAAAATCGGTTGCGAGCGAGAGTTTCGGAAAAATACAATATTGCACTTTTTGGCCAAATTTAATAGCATTAAAATAATACAATCTTCAGTGAGGCGTTCTTAGATCTGACTTTGCATTTAATTTCGCGTAGCGCATTAGAATTTGCTAAATTATCATCGAGAAACTTCACCCTGACATTCTAGAGATGGTTCAGATTGAAATTTAAATTCGAACCAAAACCGAATGCTTTTTATATGTACTTCTTAATAGAATTTTAAATGATCTGACATGAACATCTGACGCGAAAAGTACTTGACCCAATTTCGATTTCAGATATTCCAATATTGATTTTTTTTTATGCTTTAGGAAGTAAATTCCTTAAATGTGATTCTATTTTCGTATGCTGTTTCTTTATTTTTTTGGATCGCTCAAATAATACGATTTATGGATACATAATAAAAATAATAAATAATATAATATAATATAATAATAAAAATGTATATTGAAAATTGATACATTGGATTTTAAAACTGAGTATTTTCTTTTTTCAGCTTACTGCCAGAATAAAAATTCCTTGTCCTCATTGTGTTCATACATAACGGGGGATGCTTTGCTGTACTCAATGTTTCGCGAAGAGGCGACGCCGGTTCCTTGTCCGTTTCATGGACCTCTAACCTTCTCATATAACAGAGGTCATGGCCTTTGCTCCATTCCACACAGCAATGTTGACACCTGTACAGACGATAGCAAACTGCTCTTTAGGTATCAAGCCTGTCCAGACGTATACGCATCTGAAAGTGCAAGTAAGTATCAATGATCATTTCCAATAAGTTTGACAAACATTCATTGATAATTTAACTCAATTTTAAAGGATCAAAAAATATTTTTAAGAATTTGAGGATATCAAAGGATTTTTTAAGAATTTGAGGATATCAAAGGATTTTTTATGAATTTTAAACGATTTAAAAGAATTTAAAGGGATTTCTAACAGATTTCAATAGTTTTCCATAGATATCAGATGGTAAACTCTAGAGTTAAAGGCTGTAATAAAAATATACCCTAAATTCAAGCGAGCATGTATTTATCTAACAAATAAAAATGAATTGAACTCTGAAATGAAATAATCGCTTGAAGTATAAAATATTCCAATGGCTATGACATTTTTAATTTGATTGACATCCTCCAATAAAACTTTTAATGATCCAACAGTAAAGTGAGTCCCATGAAGCGTAAATATTCGAGGAGTCTATTTAATTTGATATTGACAATCATTCACAATGGAAGCTTTTGTAAGAGAAAAACGGCGTTAAAAGTTTAATGGGTGACGCGAGAGCTGAAACTGAGGTTTCCAATTGTTGCAAGTGAGTGTTGGAAAAGAAAAACGACACATCACGAGACAAGAGGACCCGATGACGCCTATATGTATGGATGTGCTCGTTCGTTGCCTGAAAGCGTCGAGACTTCCTCCATCGATCGGCCAAGAGACATTTGTCGATGTCCCGCCTGGAACAAACGTGAACTAACAGCAGGCACGCTATCTTGTAGTGTAACGCTTGAGGGATGTCGTTGGATCGCCGAAACGATACTTTAATGTCGCGATAAACTCCACTGGGAGAGCCGGAAATGGGAGTAGGTCGGTCGGTCGGTCAATGACCTCGCTTACGAAATTAGCAGCCTTTTTTAGGAGATGTACAGGGTCCTGGGATGATCATCCGTGACTCGCACTCAAAACAGCTTCGAGTCGTAGAAGAAAAAAGAATCACTCTTTCGACGCAGGTGGATCCCTCTATAAATTATTTGTGTTTCAGTTCTTCCATTACGAACCAAGTTACAAGGGCAAACTTAGATCTCACTGATCTCTCAATCCCATGAGATTTCTCACTAATCAAACTAAGAAGAAGCTGAATGTCTCACACCAAGATATTATTTGTACATGAAAAATATTGTTAAGGGTGTTGGAGCCAAGTTCTAATTTAAAAATTCGATTTCTTCATTTTACTCAACTAATATTAAATTTGGAATTTTTTCCCTCTGTAGAATTAATTAATTTTTAACTAGAATTATGCGCACAGAGAGAGAAAATATCTAATTAAAAAATATTTTTTGAGTGAAACGAAAATATTAAATTTTGAAGTTAGACTTTGAATTCTTCGTTTTATGCAAAAAGCATCGAAATTAAATATTTTTTCGCTCTGTACGCAGTCTTGTATTTGAAAAAAGATTAGCGCTACAGAGCGAAAAAATATTTATCTATAATTTTCGTTGAGTAAAACGGAGAATGGAATTTTGAGCTTAACACTTGGATCCAACGCCCTTACGCTAGAATTCAAGTTTTTTCAAAAGCTCAATTTGAACTCGGAAAAACTCAACTCGAGAAAAAATCGAAAGAAGTTTTAAATTATTAAAAGGATATTATTTAAAGGATTATTATTTCAAATGAGTAGGAGAATTTAGGAAACTAAAAATGTTAAAATACAAAGTTCGAAGCTTTTCTTTTCTTTTAAGTATACATAATGTTGTTTTTAAAATAAATCTTTTATACTTTTTGACTCTGAACTCATTCTAGCAAATTGGATCGAACATATCGTGTTTGAAATTCCACATCAATAAACTGTAAATTAAATTACTCATAATATATAATTGCAAGAGCATTTATTTCATCAACGAAGAATCTAATAAAGAACCTTAAAACAAAGGAGTTTCTACGTCAGCGGGAAAGTGACTTTTTTTCTCAAAGGAATTCTTTAGAGCAGTTTGGAATTTTTCCTTGCTCTTGTATTTAAGAAGGCATTCGCTTATGAAACAAATTGAAAATATGTGAACCATTCCTTTTAAAAAATGTTGAAGATTCTCGGCTAATTTTCCTCGTTAGTTTTTTTTATTAGCACACACTCGAGAAAGAAATTTTGTTGACTATCTTGAAAAAGTTGAACACTCGTAGGGTGACATCACCCTACGAAATTTTTTCCAGAATGATCGATAACTGATATGATACAGAATGATCGTGCAAAAATAAGTCAAAACCGAGGAAAAGATGACCAAGTGTGTCTAAGGTATTCTGAGTAAGTAACGATGCGAAATTAACGAGTTTTCGTTCCCGTTATATTAAAGCTTCCCTCTAAATGCTTTACGAGCGTTCAGCCTAGTCATTCCCAAGCGTGGAATTTTTTCTTTTTAACGAAGTCCAAGGTCTTAACGTCTGACGCCCTCTCGTTTTATTTCTCATTGACGGCTTTTCCAGGAGAAGAGATGATGGTCACGTTTTTCAGTCTCGCAAATTGCTCGCAGGAAGCGACTTCTTGTCAAAAAACCGGGAAGACTTTTCTTGAAGGATCTTTTCCCTTTACCCATTTCTCGAGATGTGATTTAGATAGTGTGGAGCGATTGCAAGCCATTCAAGTTTCCTGGGGTTTCGAGATCTTCGGTGCAAAAGAGGCCCGGAAGAAGAGGAGAGATTCGCGAATAAAGGGAGATACTATCGGTACTTACGGCTTCAAGCCACGCCTCCAGCTACCTTGAGATACGGCGAGATAATTGTTGGTTTCTTGGTTTGCTTGATATCCAATCTTTTCCCGATCACGCTTGCACGAGATCGAACGATACACCACGGAGGAATTTGTAGAAAATTGGTTCAAATTGATCCTCTGAGAGAAAAAGAGAATCTCTGGACTATTTAGAATTTATTGGAAGTAAGAGTAAAAAAGGTTTAATTGTAAGAAACAGAATTGGTTCAGAGAAGTGGACAATTTTTATTCCGGCTTCAAAAGATTTTGAAAATCCTCAAAAGACAAATTTCTTCTTTCAACATCTATAACTTTTAAACTAACTGAGATAGTTAAATTTTCTTTTCAGATTTTGATTAGGTTTATCGTCCTCTTTCAAAGTCTAGAAGTGCAATCCAAGAAAGTTTAGATAAAGTTAAAAAAATGCTTGTAGAATTTTTATACAAATCGGAAAAATATGTGTTGCTTTATGTTCTCTGAAAAATAATATATTTCATCGACGACCAATTTTATTGAACAAGGAGGGACGAAATTAAAAATAGCCATTTTCGAGTTCAATGTACTCTCTTATATGTGTCAGAGAATGATGTCTATTTTATTACCCTGTATTTAAATACCTCCATTTATCTTGCTAACTTTGATTGACGTTTTCCTTTACAAACTTCGGGATAAAGAATAAAGCGATTGATTTAAAAATCCGAATTGAGTGCATATTCTTGTTGCGAATATAGTTAAATATATTTTGACAGCTACTCATAAGGACGCAATTCTGACAGAAATCTTATAACGGAATCGGATAACATTTTTAAAAGCTTCTGTTTATTTAAAAAGTGATTTTTATTTTATTATTGAGAGACAGAATAAACATCACGAACTAATTTATTTATTTTTTATATTTTTCAGAGGAGGAACTGGAGTGTTTGGCAACCTGGAAAGAAGGCAGCAGTCGTTATCTAGTTGGTCGATTAAATCATGATCATGCATCCAGTAACGAAGACCGTTACAGATGCTTCGTTTACGAACGAGCTGATCAAAGTGTTCAAGGAAATTTAAACAGAGCTGGTATGGGTCTTGAAAATTCTGATCAAGAAGTCCCCATGTCCAATGGACCAGTGACGGAAGGATCATCAGTAGAAATCTACAATGTAGCTCAAAGTGGAGACGCCACTTGCAATGGTCTTTCCAGTCCGATGGAAGGATCAAGAACGATGATTCTAACAAAAGGTAAGCAAGTTTTCACAGAGAAGTAGTTGAACAAATTGTAAATAGTCTGATTAGAAAGAGCCAGTAAAATAAAGAAATGATTTTATATAACTACTTTATGGTAGTGAAAAGAACCTAGAGATAAATGAGGAAAATTTTCTGTAAATAAAGTTCAGTTAATATTGCGAGACTGAACAAGACTGTAGAAAGTGGATTAACATTAAACCTTTTTCCGTAGAGCCTTTGACTGGATTTCAAATAAGCTGCCCTTCGAGATTTATTCAATTAGTCTCCACTACTTGAGAGTCAATATTTCAAGAAAATTACTCGACTGCGTTTTTATATCTGCCTGTTAAAATAGTAATATCTTGGCTGTCAGTCTGAAAAACAGTGGATCGCCAGAAAGGAAGAGAGAGGCCGGTGGTTAAACTTGGAAAAGTGGGAAAGGTTAATTACGACTTATAGAATCCTCACGACTTCCGCGCGAATAGCGTAAAAACGACCATTCGAAAGAAACGTTTTCGCTGAATTGGTTGGCTGAACACAATATTGATCCAGCGAGATCCAAAGATAAACCTTTTTCAGTTCGAAATGTTTTTGCATTACTTGTTTCGGTCTTTGACAGCATGGCGAGTTGATAAACATAATTTTTGGAAATCTGTGTGTACTTTGTTTTTGGTTCAAGTTCTCGCCTGAAAATTCTCTCTCTTAATTTTACTCAAGAAGTATTAGATTTGGACTATAATTTTACTTAAAACTGGAGCATCTCTACAGAGCTAAAAAATATATAATTATAATATTTGCTAAGTAAAATGAAGAGATCGAATCTCGAATTTAGAACCGTGATTGAACTCTTGGTATTCGGAGGTAGAATCTGTCATCAATTAAAAAAAAAATTCCATTAATCTATACTGAGCTCCCATCCCATCAGCAAGGACACGTTTGGCTGTTTTTGGATTCATGGAATTTTTCAATAGATGCAAGGAAGATTCCATGCATCTTTGAGTGGCCGCAGTGAGTATTTGCTCTGGTTTATCCGATTGCAGACCAGTCCGTCGAATTCCGTGACCGTTGAAGGTGAACTCCCTCGAATTGTAGATATATATTCTTAGCGCTGGCAAGGAACGATAATTGGTATTGGCGTAGTACTAAAGTTAAGCCCGGCTTTTCGTTCTCGCGTCCCGAGGGCAAGAAGAGGGCGGAAACAGTGAAAAGGGGGTGAAAGGGGGTGAAAAGAGGTGAAAGAGAAGCACAAGACCGAGAACGAACGATTTTATCGTTCGCGTTAAAACGCGAATTAGCGCCCTTACGAGAGAGCCATGCGATTTTTACGACTAAAGGAATTTGTATTTTCAGTTTACCCGCGGCCCCGTTCACGATGGACTTATCGAGCGAGTAGCTAAATTATTTTCATTCTTTCCTGCCGCGATGCAACAATGCTTTTACGTGCCATAAAATGACGCGCGATACTTCGTATCCTTCGTTCGTTTCTGTTCATTCCGACGTTCCAGGCATAGTGGACGAACCTCCATCCCCTTTGCTTTCCTCTCTCCTATAAAAAAAAGAAGAAAAAAAAAACAATATGAAAAAAAGAAACAAGCGAGAATAGTCCCTTGTTCTCTCTTTACCTTTTTCTCCACCGAATTTGTCGAGGCGAATCAACGTGTCGATTTTATTGGCTGTCGTGTCAACTCCTACAGGGACGAATCTATCGGGATAAAACGAGAAAACTGTCATTCAAAGCGGATTGAAAATGTAAAAGGGCTCTCGAAATAGGTAATCGCATTTCTGAAACTCAGAATGGAGGATTAAGAGTAGCATTTTTTAAATGAATGAGCGGTGAAAAAGAAAACGCTAGTAAATTTTGATTAATTTTAGAAAGCCTGTTTTACCGCCGTAATTAACTTATTGTTTATTAGGGAAATTTCAAAAGCTTTCAATTCTTTATAAGTACCTTGAAAATTAATCTGACCAGTGTGCTTTGAATTATTTTTTTTTCTAACTTTAAAATACTGTGGAAATTAAATCAGACCATGACGAAGAGATTTTAATTAAGGAAAATGTGAATTTTGAAATGAAAAAAGTCTGTAAGTACTTTTAATTTTAAAATAACTGTTTACTCAGCAACACAAACTGAAAGCTCAAAGACAGAGATGGTTTAAAAAGCTGATTTTTGTTTAAAAAAGAATTCAAATCCAAGAAAAATATGCAACCGAAATTTAGGTCAGTGTCCGAACATAGGTGACTCTACAGTATTTGTTTTGAATATAAATTAAGAAAATTCTAACTTAAGAAGTCACAGCTCCATTTGAGTTTCTGTATTTAGGCTTATTCAGTGGAAAGATACGACTAGGTGTAATTCAATCAGCTCCCTAGTGAACAGGACGATAAGCAATTTGGGTAGTTTGCCTAGAGGCATAGAGAGGAATACGTTCTATTAGGGAATAACGAGGTCACTGGAGAACCAATGAGTCGTTACAGTGATGGAACAATGAGAACGGATAGACAAAGCTGACGCAAATGGTGCCAGATGGGACGTAACTGGAAAAACTCTCATTTGCACACCATGTTCATCAACAAGAAATACCTCTGCAAAACTGAAAACAAAGATTAAATTGAAAAAAAATCAATTAAACACAAAAGCTTCTCTCAAAATAGACTTCTTTTCTATCAACTTCCAATTTTTCATTATTTTATCTGGGTATTTTTGAAACAAATTAAACAGTCATATTCTGAACTGATTTAAGTATTTACATCTGGATTTAAATCAACTTTGATCAAACTCACGGAAAATCCACAAAATTTGAAAGCTGTCAGTTCCACATGCGGTAGTGAATATTGAATATCAAATCTGTGTTGAATATTGAATGTATGCAAATAAATATTTCATCACTTGTTGGTAACAGATGAAATAATAGCATCAAAATTTGAAGTTAAATGTCTCATTTGATTCAAAAATTACTGGAAATCTGGATTATATAGAATTTTGAAACGGAAAATACAGTGTTGCTTTTATCTCAATTGTCTCAAAGTTATAATTGATCAATTTTAAACGTTATAAATTTAAATGGTTCTATTTTTAAGTTTTTTTATTTTATTCCATTTTATACGTATCTAGCGAGCTAGAGATTTTCTAACAATAAAAGTTATAAATAACCATTTTTGGATGTTCTTTTGTTGCAGTTTCTTCGCCAGGAAACTGTAAATTTCCCCAATGGTTAACGGGTCACGGCGGTGGTGGTCTAACGTGGCACAGTTTAGATCTTGGAAAATCATATACCTTTCATCCTCACAACGCGTCACTTCACGTGACTAGATCCAACGCGAGTACATCGAGGATTGAGGGTGTTTCGATGGACTTTCAAGATATTCCTGGCCAAGAAGAATATTATGTAAAAATTCTTTGCAACTCCATCAAACATCCGAATACTGCGGAAACTATGAACATGATTGTGACCCATCACACGCAAGGATGGTGAGTCCAAACAATATTTTTATTTTTTGAAAGTTGTTGCTGGCTCAATAGCTACGTAGAACAATATAAAATCCGTCTTTTTGTTCAAAAGTAAACTATTCCGTTGAAAATTCACTTTTTCTGCTTGGAAATTGATCTCTTTTTGATGAAAAATTCAAATATTTAATTCAAAAATCTTTTTGGTTGAAAATTTGACTTAAAAAAAAGCGTTTCAACTTGAATTCTGTTTTGAATACATTTTGTGTACGCAAAAAATATATGCTACCAATAGTTAGCGAGATAATAACTAAAAAAAGTGAATTAAAGTCATAAAGTTGGATTAAACCTTTTCGATCGCTGTAAATTAATGAACGTGAAAAGAATTTACCAATTGACACTAATATTTTTTTTTATCAGCCGAAGCGGATATGTATGCATGGCATTCTATAGGAGAGATGGTCACGTGGTGGAACTACAAACGGGAAAACCAGTTCCGAGGCCGGAAGATGCTTGCCTTCCTGCACACTATCAACCACGCAGCACTCCCTACATCACTTTAGTCAGTGAGTATTCAAACTAGTATTCAAAAACTGTGCATGAGGCAATTTAGCTGAAAATAAAACGATATTTCAATCAGCGAAATGCTGCACGAATATCTCGCTGTGAATAGAAAGAACCGCGGTATTTTCTAAAACGAGCGATCGGGATCGTTTTCAATTCAACACAGGAAAATGCACTTGATAAACGGAAATATTCCAGTGAATCTATTCGATTATTTAATTACTCCATGCAATGCAGCAGCAATAAACTTACCATCGAGGTATATTTCAATAGGAAAAGAGTATAGGAATTAAAAAATAAAAAATGTCGAGCAATTATTTTTCTCGGCTAGCTGGTCTTTTAGACCTTGAAGTAAATTATCAACTCTGAGTAGTCAATAGTTGTAAATTGTTAATTGGGGAGCAATTAAGAAAATTATCGATTATTGCTTAAATTTGCTACATAAATTGCTGTCAGCAATTTATTAATAAAAATTCAATTATTCAGCTTGCTATTTAAAATGACGCGAAATGAAATTATTTGATTTATTGTAAAGCAGTGTTATTTTCTTTAGGAAATTTATAGTTAATTTTAAAAGAGAAATCTTGTATGATTTCACTTATTATTGGAAAACGGGAAGAACGGTTGGATTTTGCTTGGAATATCACAGTGCAAGGCCACGTATTGATTTTCCTTGGAGAATACGAATTCGGTTCGAGTTTGACTTTAAGTCTTTCGTTCCGCTCGATTTGCGTGGTCCCGGAATTCCGCGCGGTGAAACGCAAAAACTGCTTGCCTCCAGCCGGTCCAAGAAACTCCGAAAGGAAAGTTTCTTCGAATGAGCGCCGTGGATTTAAGGGTTGGCACTGAGTTGGGGGGTGGTCAGGTCACGAAACAGTGAAGAAGGGTTCGGGGCGAAGATCGAGTTCAAACAATTTGTCAAAATCTAACTAGCAGCTTGTGAATTTACTGGATCATGCGGTACGAAATGGCACTGTTTTAGACATGCAAGAAAATCAATCAGTCTTTATTTCTTTATGATTAATTATTCCTAAGCAATATTTTTCTCTTTTTAAATAATACCAGCACTTATTCGGACAGTAAGATCAACTTTCGGTTTTGGTTTGAAGGTTTGAAGGAATAGAACTTGTTACCCTTTTGCGTAAATTTGAATTATTTTGGGATTTTATCCACTTTCGACCATGCAAAATTGCCAATGTGACGTTCTTTAATCTTATCGTACAGATGTACTGTTCTTGGTGGCTGAAAAGGTAGCAGGACTGAAAAAGGTATCAAAAAACTTGAATCCACGTCGTTCTTTCCCCTTCACTTATAGGAGAATGATCGGTTTCCTGGGTTGGAGTTGTAATCCTGAGAGAGTTATTGGATTCGGTTTGATCCACTGGTCTCTCCACTCGTTGGTTCACTTTAGTTCTTTCCGGAAGTTGGCGCAAGTTCTCGGTCGACTACTCTACTTGAAATACCCGTTTGCGATAAGAAAAATCGTGGGACTTCAGCGAGTCTAGATGTTTGCCAGAAACTTTACAGCAAATATTCTATGCAACCATTATCACTCATCATCTGGATAGTACTTTGCGTTCCTTTTCAATAAATAATTGAATTATTTAACTACATTCTCTTGGAGAATTCTCTTATCAATTTTTTCTCTTACTGCAAAGATCCAATTAAATATTTGAAATTTCTGAGCAACAGTTACAGAAGATAAAAACGAATATTAACTGCAGGGCTGACTGAGGATTGACCTATACTACTGAAAATCTCCCTTTTCCAGTCTAACATTGTCCTTACCTCCTCATCAGAATTTCCTGACA
>CAJFCO010000444.1:1773398-1856232 GCA_904066015.1 Synergus gifuensis
ATTTTTTATATATTTTACTGTCTAGAACAATCTGAATAAATAAAATTAAATGTTTTATATTTATACGTACAGACACAAGTATCTTTTCTACCATACTTCCCAATAGCTCTTTTTTTCCCCTCTTTAACCTCATTTTATCTCCTTTCCTCTTAATTCCTCCCATTTATTATTCTCCTAACCCGGTAAAAGAGCATTTTCAGTGGTATGGGTCAATGTCTAGTCAACCCTGTAATTAATATTGTTTTTCACGTTTATTTTTAAAAGGAAATTACTGAATAAATGAAATCTTCTGAAACTGATTAATTAAATTTATTATTAACATTTATTATTAACATTTATTCCAATAGAAATAGAAACAGTGTCTCCTATTCTAAAATTACTGAAAGTACATATTCATATATTCATATTTCATAGAAGTTTTCAGTACAAATTGCTCTGGAGTTTTAGTAATTTTTTCTACTAAAATATCAGTGAAAAACTACTGGAATTTCAATGAATCGATATTGATTTCCAGTGAATTCTCAGTATTTTCGCTGATACAAATAGCAATGAAGACAAGTCACTGATTTTCAGTCAAATTTCACCAACTTCAATTATGAAAGCAAATAAATTTTTGTTATTATTGTTACATTGATATTATTTCCCATAATAGCAGCTTTTTAAAAGTGATATAATACAAAAAATATATAAAATTACGAATAAGTAGATATCTTAAAACTTGTCCAAAAAAGTAACTAAGTTCCTGAAAAGTTACAAATAACTTAAATTTATCAGTATCACAGTTACTGCTAGTGTGTTGCTACTCAAACTGGTAAAATGAATCTTATATCTTATATCAATCTTATATCTTTCATTCTTATAAATGAATCTTATATCTTGAATATGCTAAAGGGACTTCAACTGACAGGAAATTGTTGTGTTTGCAGAGAAAAAGATCAACCGACTTTTAAATAAATAGAGTGGAAAAAGAAAATAGAATTTTTAACATTGTGAAAGGGTCGATATTCCATAAAAGTTTGATTGACTGTTCGTACCATGCCGTAAAAGCGAAGCAGTCTTTTGAGTTAGGAAAAGACGTTCAAGGAGAGGACCGTAAATATTTGCCTCCTTATTCCGATGATAAACCAAGTGCTTTTCATTTTTCTCCGTTCGCTGCTTTCTCTTTATTCGAGGAAAGAAGTTTGGAGTTCCTTTTCGACTTTTATGAGCGCAAAAGCATTCGTATTCCGTTGACGACCTCGAATTATACTTTCCTGTGGGTTTTCCGACTTCCGTCTTTCTGTCTTCTTTGGTGGCTTTACTACCCACATTTTTTTTTCATTCTGATTTTCACTCCCTTGACCAAATGACCAAATTTTCGAGTCGGGCAGCATTTACAAAACGAAGACACTGGAACGAAAATTTGGTGAGAGAATTCCAAATTTCTGGATACGAGCATTTCCTTGGTCTCTTGATCTCGGTCCAGAAGGCAGGATAAGTGTACCTGTGGCACCTGGAATAACGAGTTCAAATCCCTAAGCAATTAAGTCACCGGTCTTGGTACGCTTCCCACCGCCACAGAATTTAGTGAGACTGTTCAGAAATGTGACATGAGAGCGATTCGAAATCCTAATTTATATGCCACACTTGTGTTAAAACATTGCGAAATTGCACTTTCCATGGTTTAGATTAGAGATAATTTAGTAATTACGTACTATTTATTTTCTTGTCCAAACTAAACCTTTTTTCAGTGTGGTGTTGAGTAAAAGAAAAATTTCAAAGCATCTACATTAATGTGCTTCTGCTTAAGCTCTCCAGTCGTGTATCTATATCATCATGATTTAAAAATAGAATACATTCTCTACTGGTTGACCGCTTTGCAGCGTTTAACCATCCTAGCATACTGTAAGCATCAAAGAAGTCTTATTTTGCTTTTTTTTTCATTGAAACCCGATTTTCGGTCGCAGCAAAGAGAATTTTAAAGCTTTCCACAGTGGCGAAATATAGGGATCGAAATTTAGAAGTAGAAAGCGATCTCTTTGTTGCCTATTGAATAGAAAAGCAGAAAGTGCACTGGTTTTGAATAAATATATATGTTCCCCGTTCGTCTACCTTTTCTTCTATTTTTCTCATTTTGCATCAGCCTCGGTTTCCTTCATCCACACAGAGATTTTTCGCGTTGGTATGTTGAAAAAACGAGTAGTTTTCAAACGCGTTCGATAAGAACAGTAAATTTTGGATGACCATAAAACACTTTCTGATGATTTCAGAAAAAAATTGATGAATGAGTATGAATCTAGTCTGCATTTTTCATAATCCGAGTCAAACTCAAGTTCATTACGCTAACTCCATCATTATTATAATGAGATAAAATTAAAAAATTAAAGTTGAATAAATCTTTCAAATTTGGCTGTACCAACATTTTCATACGAATAGCTCGATTTTTTCGTTACAAATATCTAGATGGAAAACCTGCCTTAGAATGGATTCACAAAATTGAATTTTTTAAAGATTGCTATAAAGTTTTGAAAAGCGGATAAACTGAGTTTCATATAATAATGAAAGAAGGTAATAAACTGCGCCCTTCTGGTAGAAATAAAATCTTACAAATGTCGTTAGTCGAAGTTACATTGTTATGAAACGGGTTTCATTTAATTTAAAAACAATGTTTTTCAGAGTTTTCTCCTTATTTAATTTCACTCGATATCAGTTAATGAATTTTGTGAACTTTTATGTGAAATTGTTATGTAAGAGAAAAGTATATTTTTCCCTGGAAAAGGACCTCATTGGCAATATTATTCGCTTCGAAGCTGAGAGGGATACAAAGTTTCTTGTCTGACATAAAAGCGCTGAAACTACTTGAAGAATTTAAGCTGTAGGATATAAACTCGACAGTGATTCCTGTATATTTCTTTTATAAAACTACACTGTAAATCATACTAGAAGATGACAATATTGGAGGAATAAAAATAAACTTTGCTAAGGTATTAATTTGTATTAATTAACAAGAAAATTAAGATCTCAGCAACAATTTACTTTCTCACCAACAAAAACTAACAACTGTATTCTGCATTATATATTTTCCCCCAAATGTTTAAATTAACGGATAATAATCGATAATTATACCGAAAAAATTCAGCTTTTCAGAGCTATATTTCCAAAAATTCCTCCAGGCATGCATGTATTAACTTTATAGGCTCCTAAATATACCATTCGTCCAATTCCAACTGAATCTTGTAAATGTGGATTAAATATGCAGAGTATTGAAATTCGGTTCAATATTACTCTCATTTTATAATCAGTTTAATGATTCATCAATATTCACAATTCTACTATTACAACGAACGTAGCGTATTTTAATTACCATGATATCATTAATTCAACAGAGAATAATTATACCATAATATCATGATCAGAGTATATTTTAAAAGGGAAATATTCGAAATATTTGAAAGAAAATTTTGTGCAGTGCATGTTAGAGTAGTAATATTGCATATGGAAAAAGTTGAAAATGGGTGGAACTTGTACTAGAAATTAAATGGAAAAGTAACTCATGCTACACTTCTGAATTTGAGACGTGAATGACATGATGGCTGGGGTCAAGGGTTGAACCGCAATGGCGCGTCAGAAACCCTCTTTCGTTCCTCGTGGTCGTTTTCAACTCTGCGATTAACTTAGGATCGTAAACGCTGTGCAAAACGAAAGGTCGTGTTGCGAGTGGATCGCCTCACTCAAAAGCACTAGAGGAATGGCTCTAATTGGATTGCAAAGTTGTTAGTCTTTTTACGACCTATAAACATGTGCGTGAAATTAATCTATTACTTAGAAAAAAAGTTCAGTGACCTCAACTTTTGTTACAAATATTTTTTTTCCCAGCAAGAATTGAAAAACATGATGGGATGTAACTTTTTATGACTTCTATTAATAATATAATAATAATAATAATATATCCGAATAATCATTGATTTCAGGAATCAATTTACAAAATTAGTTTGGGAGAAGTTTTTTTATGCCATATTCGGCTTGTATTATGCCTTTATAAAAGCTTGGTTAAAAATAAATTGAGTTCTCTTAATTAGAAAAAATAGTATGCCTGTAATAAGGGGAAAAATTCTACCAAAAAGCTTCCAACTGAATTAGATTTCGTGGATTCAGTTTTTGCAGTGCCTTCTCATTTCGCAAGGCAGGAACTTTTATTTGAAGCCTGATTAGCATCTGCTGACAGGGTCGAATAAAAATGAAGCAAGTTTTTCTGGATTTCTCTCGCTTTTTAACAAATCGAGTCTCTTTCGTTGCAACGAGAAATTTTAACTTCGTTCTGTGGATAAATTATAAGGACTTGCTCAGGTAGCAGCGAGCTGAATTTTAGACAAATAGAATTTGCCAGTTTAGCGTAAATATTTTTTGCGGAGTTTTTCACTCGCAAAACGAGAGACGAGAAGCGGTTCTCTTCCTTTGGTTTCGTAAAGCGGCTGTCACTAAAGCGTTCATCGTTTGCAGGACTAACTTGACTTCTCAAGTTAACTCGATCTGGCTCGACCTAAACTAATCTCTGAAGGTTTTCACTAACAGAAAAGAGTCAGAAAAAGACAACAGTAAAAATACTTTCACCGTGTCACCGTTTTCTCACAGTATCTGCTTTAACGTCAAAGTTTTCAAGTAGTCAACAATTTTATTTGCTTCCACTAGCTCTAGGGGTGGAACTAGATTTTTTGATCTAAATAGTCATCTAAACAGCGTAATGGTCACGTAAAAAGAGGGAAGAATGAGTGGATTGAATAATTTATAGACAGTCTAAATTTCTTTTTCTGCAAATTACCTTTTCTATCTTTCGTTTTTTCTTTTGCATTCTAAGCTTCCCTCTTTGAAATAAAGAAAAATGATTGTGCGACTTTTTCGAGAAAGGAAAATTAGGGGAGAAAGTTTTTTACTTGCTAGGGGGGAAACATAGATAATCGGAAAGTTTAAAAGAGAGAAAATTGAACTGGGAGAAAGTTGTATTGCTAAAGTTTACCATTTCTAAAAATGGTATTTTTTTTAATGCATCGTGATAGTAGGCTTAATAAATATCGAGAAATTGAATTTAAACTTTATTTACCTTAGATTCAGATTCAACTAATTAAAAGTTATCACATTAAGCAGAAACTATGAATTGAAAGGAAATGAATAAAAGTTCGAGTTTAAAAACTTTATATTGAAATGACAATAGAGCAGATATAGAGGGGGACAGAAATATTTCTGGATTTTGTACGCGGAAATGGTTGATGTCCTTTTTTTTAAGTATCAAAAAAGCACAATGCGAATTTTAATGTCCGGTATAACTATCTATGAAATATGTCACCGCGGGAAAAGCTCAGGCGAACCAACCTCTGCTATACGATTGAAACGTGGAGAGGCAGATAGACGCGCTAATTAGCGATGGAGAATTGGCATAATTCCGTTATCGCAATTGCTGTGACACGATTGACGAAGCATTTCGAAGCTCGGGAATGGTAGAAAATTTATATTCATCCACATTTTTCACATTCTTCTATAATAAATATTGGAATCTGTGACCAATTATTACAGTTCTATTTTTATATTTGATTCCAGAAAAAAATGATTTTTAGCTTTTAATTCAAGATAAATGTTAAAGTTAGATAAATGATTAATGTTAGATAAATTCAAATTATTGATTATTGATCATTATTTTTAAAAAAGAAACAGGTAATAATATTTTAGATAAATTTCTTTCATCTCTCTTTCAGTAAATGTTTGTTTGATATGTACATCCACTTCTTTGTAAAGATCAAAAGTCCCTTTTGTGAAGTCGTTTTATATTAAAATTCGCCGTAAGCTACGACATTTAATCTCTGGGACGTCTAAAGAGAGATTCAGTGCCGGTAACGTGTCAGGAATGCCCCTGGCGATATGCAGGCAGAGATCTAGAAGACGACGGACAGGAAACGTCCAAGCTCTGGGCACGCTGGGCACTTCGTTATCTCGATTGATGTCCCTTCACTTCCGAAATACGGATGACCTATTTCCACAATGTCAGGTTCAATTTCGGATAAACCTTCGACACTTTTGGCACCTCAATAATCGAACTGCCTAACCATCAAATTTGTACAGAAACCCATTTTTTTATTCATAAAAACTCATCCACGTTGAAATCGAAAAACTTACACAACTCTGATTAGTTTTCGTAAAATTTAAACATACAAAATTTCGACATGAAAATTCAAACATTTATACAATTTACTTGAATTTAAATTGAGTTTCTTTCGAAGTATATATAAAACTCCAAGGGTGTACATTTTCGATTGCTAAAGTTTAAGTTTCGAAATTATAAGTACGAGAGAAAGTTGAGATATTTAATATTTCTCTTACTGAAGGCATAACGAGATACACAATTTGAGAGAGAATTTTCTCTAAAACAAGAAAAATACGACGCTAATAAAGGATCCAATTTTCATTGCCAGTTCCGAAAAAATAGACAAAAATACTGAACCATTTTCCCTTATGTTTGACTTCCACTGACTACTATAGAAATTTCCACTGAGCAAAACTTTTGTCTTTCACATGCGCTACTTGAAGAAAATTCAAATTGAAGAAAATTCAACTTTAATTTACATCTCACAATTCCTTTTTTATTTTTTTATTTTTATTTTTTATTCCTATTTTATTTTAAACTACTTTTCGAGAAGAGCATTCACGACATTGACTGGATTGAATAAAGAAACACGAGATGGTCTAGTTTCTCGAATTCACTAAGGTTCTGTTATATTGTCCAGATATCACCACGAAGTTCCACTCACTGGACTTCCTTCATTGAAAATGGCTTTGACGATGAAAGGGTCTGCTGATCGTCAGTTGGATAGTATTGGCAATGCGTGTGCGAAAAGACTGAAAAGGGAAGGTCGAGATAAGTGACAAGTTGAGGGATTGTGGCAAGAGTATTGTTCGCAGTCCTAGTTGGGAAGTGGGATTGGTACTTTTCAGTTTTTGGATAACCTGAACCACTCTCTCTTACGTTCAATAACTGAATTCCTATATTCTTTACAGAAAAAGGTGGGAAAAAGTAACATGGTTTTTTCATTAAAGGTCGAACTTCTGTAGTCCATGTTTGAAACTTCATATATGTAGATATCAGTTATTATTTTTCAACGTTAAAATTCATGAAAATCTCTAAAAATTCCTAGAAACCTTTTCAAATTCCATGAAATCCTTTAAAATTCTCACAAAATCATTTAAATATCAGAAAAATCTCTCGAAATCACTTAGAATTATTAGAAATCTCATAACATTCCTTAAAATTTCAGGACAATATTTCAAATTCCTTAAAACCTCATAAAACTCTTACAAACTCTCTAAATCTGAATTAGTGAAAAGTAGGTCACTAATTTACTTTAGTGAAAATTTTTACTATAATTATTAGTTGTATTTCACTATTTCAATTCGCAGTTTTCAACTTTTCACTAAAGTTTTAGTCAAAAATGACTAACAATTAGTAGAATTTTTCACTAAAGTAAATTAGTGACCTAATACTTTTCACTAATTCAGATTTAGAGAGAAGCTTTTAAAATCCCTTAAAATTTCACGAAATATCCTAAAATCCTGTACAATTCTACAAAATCGTTTTAATATCCTAAAAATATCGAATTTCGTAAAAATCACTTAAAAATCATTAAAAATGCACATAAAAACCTTCAAAATCATTAATCTCTTGAAATCCATGTTAAAATTGGTGAAAATCTCTAAAAATTTCTAGCAACCCATGGAAATTTCTCAACTCTTAAAATCTTTTAAAATCATTAAAGATTTCATTAAATTCCAAGAAGTCGTGATAAATTCTAAAAATTCTACGATAATATTTAAAATCCCATTATCTCCCATGAAATCTTTAAAAATTCCATAAAATTTCCTTAAAATTCCTAGATTTTCAATGTATTTCGAGTTTAGACTCGTGACAAAATGATTATTAATGAAACCAAATTCAAAATTTCAAATTCAATTCAAGCGGAATTTACAATTCGGCAATTATCGATTGTCGAAAATCACTATCGATACTTACACAACGACGAATCAGAATCAGATGAAGTGCAGAATAGGCATTACGATATTTCAACTTCGACTCAATCATCTTTTTAGAATAGATCACGGAGTTAACCCAGATTTTTAATTAAAATTCTGATTTCTGTATTTCTGTGTAAGAACACCAAGAAGATTCTTTTCAGCGTACCAGTGATTTAAAGAATTTTCTTTCTTTGGTGTGAAAATATAGAAATGACTGCTGCAAGTGTTCTCTATTCTAACATAAGAGAGTTCTCTTTTGTTCGGCTTTAAAGCAGAATGATAGGAATAAAGAAACACTTTGTCTCGTTCCGATTTCTTCTCGTGGGAGTTCTCTGTTCGCCCTGGAGGAATTTCTCCGTTTTTTCAATAGTACAGATGATGAGAGTACGTTCACTATGATGTGACTCCTCATAACCGTTCGATAATACTGCAGCAATATCTCGAATAGTACCTGCATAGTGCAAATACATAGAAAATTCTCTGTATGAGGAATTTGCTGTTGTGAATGTAGATATGTGCATGGTGATGGAACTCATTCGTCATTGTTTTGCCCAGAGAGACCGCGGTTACAGGGCTGCGTCAAACCCCGCAATTCCCAAAAGGACACAACGACAAGACCCCTGTAATCGAATCGGCCAGGTTGCTAGTTTGCGCACCCGCCAAAAACGTCACGAAAAACGCCTGTCTTGTTAACAGTTGGAAATGTTCAGGAAATATTCATTTTCAAATGCAATTAGATGTTTCAGAAATCTATGTTTCTTCTAATAAAATCTTTGAAAAAATCTTTTCAAGTCGCTCAAAGCACTAAAGTTACATAAATTTGTCAACGATAATCTGAATTATCGATAGCTTGCTACCGACTGAATGAAGAAGATTGCACCTTCACTCTGGAAACTTATCTCACTTTTCTTCCTTCCGGTTTCCGTCCCAGGAATTCTTTTTCATCCAGCATTTCTCACGATTCGCGAGCTGCTCGCTCGAACTAATAGATTCTGATTTCCAGTCGCGTAGCACCGCTGTGACACGAGCAATTTTTCGATTACATGAGCGTAAGTTTCTCGTCGTATTCATTTCGAGTTGAAATAGTGTCACTTTGAGCAAACGAGATAAAAAAAAATATCCATTGTGTCGCAAATAGGTCCGAAACTTATTAGGAATTTGGCTTCAAACATTTAAGAAGTGTAAACGCCATACTTGTACAAAAATTAATTATACAGCTCGATTCAATTTAATCGTGAATGCAGTTTAAAATGAATGATAGGTAATTTCATTTGATTAGTTAGACAATGAGTGAAGTGCATTATTGTAAACTAAATAATTTTATTTTTGTTCAAAAGAGTGAATGCAATTACAGTAATAGAATTTAAAGAATTGTTTGTTATAATGAATGCGAGTATTATTCAGATATATCGTCATCGTGGAAATCTGGAACTTATAATTTAATTCAATATATATTACAGTGAGATAATATATATGTAGCAGAATTGTTGTATTATTTATGTATACCGCATTTCTGCGGAGATTCGAGCAAATGTAACATTGTTTTGAAATATTTCCTTTCAATTTACACATTCTATTTATTTGCAAATTCATTACTGTTAGTTTGAATTACATGTAGGACTATAGGTTCTAGATATTACTTTTAATTAATAATTTAATTTAATTGTGAATATGTTCCCAAATAAAGTAGTCTGACACAAGTAAAGTACCAACTTTTATAGAGGAAGCATTAACGATTTTCCTGAATATTTAAAAAAAATATATAATTCTTTTTCTCGAAACAAAGAATCTTTCGATCTCATCATTCATAGATTCCTTGCGTCGAGACAAATCGATTGACCTGTAGGATTAGTGTTTTTATTCGAACTAATATATGAAAAATGAAAAATGTTCAAAATTACGAATAATCGTAATTTCATTAATATTTAATTAAAAACACTAATCCTACAGGTCAATCGATTTGTCTCGACGCAAGAAATCATTCTTTCCTTTACATAATCTTTGAATTTTGATTATTTGATAAGTTATTGTCGAAAAATCAATTTTTAAAAAAAATTCTAAATGTACATAAAAATTTTTAAATTCAATATTTTGAAAAATCCTTTTGCACGTTTTGAGATATTGCTGGTGCCAATATACCTTACAAATTTCATCAATTTACACACAAGTGTCTTTAAGTTAATAGGGCGACAAAAAAAAGCGACATTCATACATCTATTCATACATATACACACACATACATCCGGACAATTAATTAGAATGTTGTATTAGACATTTATCAAGTGAGGAAAGTTTAATTAAACCATTTTAAAAATATTGGAAAATGTAACGACTACAACAAGTGGAAAAAAAAATGCAGAATTTCTGCAGAAACTCTGTTATCTGCATTCTGCAGAAATTCTGCAGAAAAATTATTATTATTATTATTATTATTTCTTTTCTTCTCAGTAATTCTTTTCTCACGATTTTAATCAGTAAAAAATCTACTGGAAATCATTGAAAATCACTGAAAATTTCAGTAATTTTTCACTAATTCTCAGTGGGTTTTCACTGAACGAAACATCTAGTCTGACAATTTTTTTTACATTTATTGGAATAATAATAAAAAAGAAAAGTTTCCACTGTTCCCAAAACCAATTCATTTTACAGAAATTGTGCTTTGTCTGGAATTCTACAGAAATTCTGCTTTGTGTGAAATTCTACTGAAATTCTACTGAAATTCTGCTCTGTCTGGAATTCTACAAAAATTCTTGTGTCCATTTTTCTGCAGAATCCAGACAACAGAGTTTCTGCAGAAATTCTACATTTTTTTCCACTTGGGAAGCTTCCTCTATGAGGAAGCAAAATGGAATCAGATTCTAAAAAATAGGACTTTTGAGGGACTTTTTTAATACTTACGTCTTTTTTTTAGAACATAAGTTGGTACTTTAGTACAGGTTCGTCTGATACCTGCGGTACTTTAGTGGGACTTTATTTGAGATCCTAATGGGATCCCAATGGGACTTTTTTGTTTTACTCGGGCGGGTTAAAGCTTGACGGTTCCTTTCCGAGGGTACTAAAAAGTCAACTGGTCTTCTCTCGAAGTCACGTGGCTTATAAAAAATTATCAGCTACATCAGATGAAATAAAATGTATAATATACTGTAAGATCGATGTGTAATCGCCGTTGACTCTTGAGTCGCAGGCAATTCCCTAGATCACTATCATTAATAGTGCATACTCTCGTGACTAGTTGAGTTTCCTGGGGTTGTGTTTATAGAAAAGAGGGTGAGAGGGGGTGGTTTGCAGTTGGATGTTTTTAGCGGAGTTAGTATATTCAGTCGCTTATATAATCAATATACAAGGGTGAGAAGGAGAGAGGGTTTATGGTGGAAAGGGTGAATGGTAGAAAAAAAGAGAAAATGAGGAGAAAGGGTCTGAGAAATGGGGAAGAAGTTAAGGGTGCACACGGTTAAAAGAGAAGTAAAGACCTAGAATCTTCAATAGGTAGATTTGAAAGAGGATGCTGAGTGTGTTAGAGTCAGGGTCTGTACACTCTATCTGTATTCCCTACCTTCATCTCCATCAGTCTCTACTTGGATGTGTATTTTAGAGAGATCTCTGCATATGTGTGTTTTATGTATATTGTGCTCATGAATGTGAGTTGGTTTGTGTAATTCTGTGTGCAACGTGAGCGAAAAGAAGGATAAACTCGTGCAAAACCAAGCAAAAACCGAAACTGCAAGATGTGCACTGCGCCTGAGACGATGTAGGAATTACTGGTGACATCAGCAAAAGGTTTCTTCAAGTATCTCCTATCTACTATCTACTATCTGTTCCCTTTCTTCACTTGTTTTTCTCTTTTTTCACCCTTTGAAGGCACGAAAATGCCTGACGTCCGTCCCTCGCACAATAATACCAAGGGTTAGTATTCCTCTTGACCAAAGTCAGTAAATAAAACTTGGAAGCTCTCGAGAATCCAAAGTTTGAATCATTAGTAGCAAATCATGTAGTAAAATGTAGTAAAATTGATTTTTCGACTATAACTTCTCAAATTATTAAAAATATAAATACAAATGAAACACTCGAGATTGAATTCACAGCTATTTTTTTTTTTTTTCTTCTTGTGAAGGAAGTCAATTTCTACTTCTAAACGACTGAACCTCGGTGAAGGAAAGTAACACTTTTAAAAAGTCCATTACTTCGTAATAGGGTTTCGAATAGCGCCCACTTCGAATTTCTGAAAGTTTAGGTCGTAAGTCGAGATGGAGAATAGTCCTCAGAAAGTTTTGAAACGATTAGTAGTTCCGGTTGGACTTTTGCATTCAAGTTGCTGGTCTAGCGCGTGCGTATGCGTCCAACGGATCTCCAGCACCTCGAATTGGCAATTTGTTTGCAAATTTTGTGGTACCGCTACCGGCAGATTCCCAGAGGCGACGCATGGTTCGTCGCGCACAGAAATTTTTCCGTTAGATCTCGTGCAAATCTCGTGAAGGGGATTTTCGTTGAGCTTCAAGATTGACAGAGTCGCTGTTCGTCGCAGCTTGGTGGTGAGATCTATTTTTCCTTCGATATCGATAGGTAACACAATTTGATTATAAACGACGAGTGAAGTCGTTCGCGAAAATAAATTGAAGCGTTTCTAGTAGAAATATGTATGGCCAGAAAAGAAGTCTCACTTCTCTCTTTGTGACTTCCGCGTTCCAGAAAAATTATTTATTGGAATATGGGCTTCTGAAATGAAATAGACAGTTGCAGAATTGGAAAGATTTCTTTTATGGCAAGTTCTAGGTAAATATACAATTTCTAAATATGGCATTGCTATAAATAGGTAAAATTGTACAAATAATTTTATTTATTTTTAAAATTGGATCGATGAGCACGTACTGCAAGTAAATGCAGCCGTCTATCCATAAATTACGTACCAGTCTTTTCTTTGGTAGGCCCCGAGTCGAAATATAGGCCCTACTTTAACGCTTTTCACGCTCTCATTTATAGGGGCTAAGGTTTTGAAGTAGACGCTATTTCAATGCGATTTTTGCTCCTACTTTGGCGCTCTAATGGGCACAAATTTCCAAATCTTCCACTTGGAGCGTCAAAGTAGGGGCTTAGCATATTTTTAAAATGAGTCGAAATATGGTGCTACTTTGACGCTCTATACACACAATAAAATTGTTGGGGCTATAAGAGTATTAAAGTAGGAGCTAAGTTAAATAAAAATTGAAAAAAATATCTTAAAAAACAATTATTAATTAAGAACATGGTTTATTCGCAGTTATATTATGGATATTCTTATAACTAATCGTTATTTGTAGATTTAAACGCTTATATAACAAATAAAATTTCGCATGCAACTCTGGGGGGAATCGAACGCACGACCTACGGGACGCGAGTCCAGTTACCTAACCATTACCCTAAGCTCTCGAGATAGTAGTCCCACATTTTTTCCAGGGTATACTCAATCCAAGCATACACAAATATTAAATTGAACCGCCAGATCGTAGAAGGGCATATAAAATTTTTTAGTCCTAGCACAATGATTTCTCACCCCTTTTGAAATTTTTTTTAAACATTCATGTAAAATTTATTTCCAATAATTCCTTTGATTGCATAATAAAACAATTTGTCGAGACAGAAAAATAATATTGTTTTAGCAACAAAAATTTGCTTTCGACAACAAAAAGGGCTCAGCAAAATTATTTTGTTCCCATTATTACTAAATTAGTTTTCCTATATTGAAAGATTAACAAAAATATTGCAGGGCGAAGACATATAGGGATATATTTGCGTAATATTTCAACTTATTTTGTATAATCATTCAACAACAATTTATTATGTTTATGCATTTTAAATGAAAAATAATTTTGCTGTTAATTTCTTATTAAGCGTTGAAAACAATTGGTATTATTCATTGAATGCATGAAGATACAAAATAGTTTTGTTTTTTTCATTTTTCAACTAATCCTAACTTCTATGCAACTTAAAATGAAAATTGCTCTTTGTTGTTGAATGAAGATGCAAAATTTTATTGAATTATGTACAAAATGTAAAAAATAACAAATCTTTTGAAAATTTTGGGTAAAATTCTATGTAGGTCACTAATTTACTTTAGTGAAAAATTCTACTAATTGTTAGTCATTTTTGACGAAAACTTTAGTGAAAAGTTGAAAACTGCGAATTGAAATAGAGAAATGCAACTAATAATTAGTAAAAATGTTCACTAAAGTAAATTAGTGATCTACTTTTCACTAATTCAGATTTAATTAATTATTATTAATTATTTAATTAATTATTTAATTATTCAATTTGAAATGAAATAACAGAAACTAATAAGAATTTTTAAGTAATGATATTCCTCAAACATTAAAATCATAATTATATAGATTAATTGGTAAAAATATATTGCCCTTGAAAATAATCAAACACAATTTATTATCTTTTAATAATGATGCATTATTTTAATATACTGTAAATTGCAAATTTAGAGTTAAATTTTGAGTTTAAATTTTTCAATTTAAAGATTAAGAAGTGTTTAGAGATGAAATAGAAAAATTATTTTTTAAATTTAGGAATTAAAGAGTGTCTAAAGAGGAGTTAAAAAAATATTGAAGATCTTCAAAGTAGGGGCTAAAAATGATGTAGAAGCAAAACAGAATGAAAATGTCTTTAGGAGCTGCTAAGTAGGAGCTAGTATAATAAGCAGCCGCAAAGTAGGGGCAATACTTCCACTTGGAGCGTCAAAGTAGGGCCTATATTTCGACTCGGGGGGGGTCGAAAATCTTTTGTAATATTTTTAAAAATCAACCCTAGGTATATAGAATTATTCAAACCTTAAAAACGGAAAGTGAAATAAATCTATAATAAAGATTAAGAATTTTTATTATCAATTTAATGGTTTGCCTGTTCAAGTCTCATTAATAAATAATGATATCTAGAAATGGCGTGTCAACGTGCTAAACCCAAGATAAAAGTTTTCATCGGTTCACTTATTTATCATGTTAATAACACATGCGAGGTTTCTCACATCAGTCAACAAGGAAAGAGTTATTAATCATTTGGTTCGCATCATTTTTTAATAATTTTTTTTTATCTCTTACAGTGAAAGATTAGCTTATCGTTTTTCAATACGAATTTTGAATTACTATTATAAGGCTGCAAAAATCACTCTACTTTATTATGAATCATTCACTGCTGATAAGATATATCTCTCTCTTCGATGAAAGTATTATAATATTTGTCAATGTCAGTTCATCAACCTCGAAAATGTATAAAATACTTTAATTCGTTTTATTTTGGAAATTTATTGATAATCAAATTTTGTTTTCCCTTTTCGTTATAGAATTTGACAACTAAATCAGATTGCAAATATTAGACGTTACATTAAAATAAAAGAATTGAAATAATTTAATTTTATGCTCTTTTATATGTGTATATTGTCTTTTTAATTCAAGCCCTCAGTTATACCTCTGCCCATTTACTTTTCAACTTTCTGCTTTTATTTTATTTTCAAATTTGCTTTCTTTCTCCTCTTTTTCAACACCTGAAAAATAAGCTTTGTTCCGGTAATATTTCACGGTTTAAAACTTCAACGTTTGGCTTTCGCATTCTCCAAGCTTTGTTCGTGTCGGTCCTGTATTTTTTAATTTTCCTTCTTGCGGTTATTATTACGTTTTCCCACAATAACAATCGTCGCGCGAAACAATGAATGGTCGTCTCGGCAATTAATAGCTTTTTTTTTCGTCGACTCCGTTGAAGCATTATGAAACAAACAATTTAGCTTATCGTGACAGAGCTTTTCCGGTTACAAAAGAGAGACTGAAAGCGAAAAAATCTAAGCTTGTCGCTCTAGGCCAATGGGGTGATCTCATTGTTCTGGATTTTGTCCTTTTCAAGGAAATAAGTCTATTGCGTAGTAAGACCGAAGCTTCCATCCAGAAAACCGATTTCATTTTCTGGATTCCATTTTCTCAAATTTAAATGACATTCTGGCCAACAGCATCTCCACAGTTTCTCATTTTTGGCTTCAAACGCGCATATAATGATGCGGTGGAAATGCGAGAAATATTCAAGCCTCGGGCTGTCCACTTTACACCTAGAATCTCGTCGCTCGTACATATTTTTATTTTTTTACTTTGTTTTTGCTTTAATTTCTCTACTTTTTTCCATTTTTTACTTCCGATTCCTATTCAGTAAATTTGCTATGAAAAATTCGTCAAGATTTTTATCGTTTAGAACTTTATACTAGCTATAAAATACTTTTTTCTGAATGTTACTTTGGAGTTAATTAATAAATTCTCCTTTCTACATTGATGTGTCTGCTTTTACGTTAATGAAAACTTTGAAAGAAAATTTTTCAGTGTGACGCATGTCTTTTTCATGCATGACATGACGTCTTTCTTCGCTAAAACTTGGAGATAGAATCTTGTTTAGAGAGAGGGATTTGGAGTGACAAGACAAGATGAAACGATACATTAGCGTTAATTAGCGCGGACGAAATTCGTAAGTTTCTTCGAAGGGTACTAGATACCCAGAACTGGCCAGTATTTTCACCACTGAACTCGGCATCGTCTTTGAGTGATGTGTATCCCAAGGCGAAATTCGCAACTTTCCATTCGAACCATTCTAACCGTGCCACAATACAGCTGCTATGTGTCTGTCCGTCAGTCAAAAGTCCTCTTTCCCTCTATCTTTGCTATCTGGAATAACTTGCTGAATTTCCCTTCTTCCTACAGGCTAGGATAGAGATCTACCCTCGTTATCTAGAGCGCCAGTCGAGAATAAAAAGAAAACAGGAAGAAGAGAAAAAAATGTTTCCCTGCCACCGACATTTTTCATATCTGGGAAAATAGATCATTAAAATGAAATAACAAAGAGGGTTCCGTCGACTTTGATTAATTTTAATGTATCAATACCAATGCCTGATTGCGAAAATAGGATTTATAAAAGAAGATTCATTTATTTCTAAATGTTTAATGCAGAAACGACAGCAAATTTTTTGCATCATCCATTTTTGATAACTTTACATTTCATGAGAGAATTTCATTGTCATTCTTTTTCATTGTCATTCTAAAATTAGGAGATTAGAGAGACACTTAATTCTTTTGAATGAAAAAGGATTTTTCAGTATTTATGAAGCTCATTGAATTTAATTTCAATGGTGGATTAAAGTATAAAGCTTGATTTAGCAAGTAGAAGCTGAAAACCGAGCCTCTTATCAGAACGCTCTTATTCCACATTATATGAGAGTACAATTGTAACTAGAAACTGGTACTGAAAGATACCGGTATTTATTGCTAATTCTAAACCCCGTGAAAGACTATTTGAAAAATTATACCACTTTAAGTGACCGCACAAGCCACTGCAAGTTATTCGCGTTAAAAGTTATTATTAAGAACTAAATTAAAATGTGTTGTGTTGAAGAGTCAAGGGTAATTTCCGCATCAAAGGAGACGCTGTACAGTGTACACTTTCATTGTGATGCAATATCTTAAAACACCTTTTTCATTTTCTCGATGAAAGTTGTCGTCTTTCAAGTTAAAGGAAAATAAAGTGTCGCTAAGAATTCAACAAATAATACAGAAAAGCCACCAAAGTAAAAATTTTAAATATCAATAAATACAATACAATTTTAAATATTATAAAATTTTATGTATAAAATTTATGTATAAATTATAAATGAAACTTGAAAATGCTTCACTATCAAAAAATATACATCTATAGCTTAATCAGAAACATAATTAAATCTTTCATGAATTTTATTTCGTTTTTCAGTCCAATCATAAAACAGTTCAAACTTGGAAGTTTCGATTGTTTCCACATTGTAAATTTACAAATTGAAATGGTTACCATTTAGATGAGTTTGAGATTGAATATTGAAGTTTCGTTGAAATCGGATAATCAAATTTCGTATAGCTTGAAGTACGAAAGCTGTCAAGTTTGATTTTCTCTAATTTAAAATTCGAAAGATCATAATGAAAATGATAAGTAAATCATATTGATTAATTAAATTAACACTTATGTATTTAACAAATAATTTATCTAATTTTACTTAAATTCCTTGCAATCATAAAGATAATTCACGTGCCAAAAAGTCTGCTTTCATCTCTCGTTACAAAGTGGAGCTTTTTGAACTTAATACGGTTCAACTGCCTCGAAATTTCTCGAGTTTTCTCATCTCTTATCCCAGAGATGAGAAAATTCTACTTCTCAAAAAATAGGAGTCTACAAAGAAGAGGAATCTAAAAAATACCCTTTTTCGTATCTCTAAGAATTTTTAAAAATCTAATGTTAAATGAGAGCTCTGTAATTTGTTGAAGTCTTGTTTTGAAATTTAGCTTCGAAAACAGAGTTTATCTAGTAAAATGAGCATCACATGGCTCCTTCAGTGTTGCCGTCTGAAATGACGCTCTTCCGGAAACTTCAAATATTATAACGACTAAGGTATTCGCTACTCAAGCACAGTTTCGCAGACAACACAAGAGCCGATATCGTCCCGATGAGACATGAGTGTCCGGAAGTTCGAGAAGTAAACTTCTCTAGGGTCTTTCAGAAGCTCTTTACGAATATTATCGTCTTCTTCAGAAACCTAGTCCAAAATTCCAAAGTGCTGAATCAATTTTTATCCCTTGAATTTCTCATAAGTTTAAATCCCTACCATTGTCTCATTCTACAGAATTCTATATTATTTATTTGAAATTCCCTCATAAACTAGATACAGTTTTATTTAACTTTTATTGAAATCTCTTAAAATAAAATAAAATATCTTAAAATATTTAGAAATATCTCAAAATATTTTGAAATCTTGACATCTGGTGTACAGTTAAAATCGGAGTGATCAACCCCTCGAGTAACACTTAAAGTTTTTAGATAACACCTCTTAACGTGAAAATTTGATTTAAAGAAAATGTATAATTCTTTTTCCATCAAATAGAACTTTTCTTAATCGTTTTTCTCAAATCGCAACGTACGTGACATGCCTCGTTTCTTTTGTGATTAACGGTTGGTCCTTGTCCACCTTGATAAAGGGTCAGCAGACTCTCTTTCGTGAAAGTCGGACCGTAAGTCGGAAATCGCCTAATGAGTCGGAAAAATCAAGTCTCCCCTTGTTAGAAGTCTCTTTGACGGTGCGTCGTGGGTACCTAATTAACCATAAAAATAACGAGATTTTTGCGGTCTCGACCGAAACGCGACGGAATCAATAGGATCGAATAGGTATAGAGGGAGTTCAGTTGGGTTGATAGTAAGGGGAGGATGAAGGCAGCTCAAGCTTCGTTCTGAACTTTGAAAGCTGAAAGCTCGTTTCATGGCGAAAAGGGAATGTGAAAGAGGGGTGGAAAAGCTCGGCCTCTGGGCGCGTCGTCAGATTTGTCTCGTTAGGGGCCGGTTTACGCTCTCATTATTGACTCCTTTTTTTCCAATCTGGCTAACTTCGTTTCACCTCTAATACGTCTACTTTTATTCCTTAATCTCTAAATTACTGCATCCAGCCAGTGCAAAATCCCTTCAAGCTTAATTCAAGGACTTGATTCAAAAATATCCACAAAGAAAGACTTTGTCCTGAAATTCTTATGAAATTTTGAGTTACAATTACTTTTTACTGTACTGTTTATTTATTTATTTATTTATTTATTTATTTATTTTTATTGTTTATTAAATCTCTGATTTGAAAATAAGTTTGTATTAACTGAGCATATAAAGTGGTTTTCTTTATTCAGAATTAAAAAAATAAATGATCTTTTTAGTTGGCCATTTCGAAAGGTTATTACTGAAGTAATTTTAAAACGAGTTTAATTTACCGCATTTCAAATCAAATGTTTCCAGAAGCTGTGGGACGTGGATTTGTTTACTCGTATTTCGAAAACATTAACAGCAAACGAGAAAATCGAGTTGTTATAACCGTGACAACATAGCAAGCGAAAAATGTAATAAACCAGAACAATCACCAAAAAAAGTAAAAACCAATACTAGAATTTTATACATGTATAAAAAAAATGTTATATACTATGAATTTTATAACTGTTGCAAACGGTGCATCAGAGCATCGAATCGGAGAAAAGAGAATTTTGGAATTATAAATCCCAATTTATTAAATTATGTTCATTCTTCCACCTATAAAAATATACAATTTTTATTTCCTCTAAAAAATTTTATTAAACCACGATACTGAATTTTGTGGTCGAACATAAATTAGGGACAGAATATATTTTTTAGTCTAATTTAATTTAATTTTAATACTTTATGCATAAAACGAATAACTCAAGATATAATCTAAACATTCAAGTTGAAAAAAATTTAATTTAATTAAAGAAAAAAGATAATAATTTTACCTGATAACAAGATTGAGTCTCAAGAATCTGTGCCTTGAATAACTGAATTCCTTGCTTGATATTCCGATTTCTGAAGGACCCTTAGGCTATGTTAGCACAGCATAGTTAGAAGTTTTTGTCTCCAAATATAGCTTTAGGACAACAAGCATCTCATGGATACAATTCTGTAACAAGCGCTAACTATCGACATCTATTTTCTTGTTTCAGCGAATTCACCAGAACCTCGGCAGTGTCCATACCTGGGAAAATTTACGGTAACTAGTTTGAATCGCAATCAAAGGAACATCAGGGACGGTCGAAGGGGTCATGAGTTTCTGGGCACACTTGGTCAGGAAAAGGTCAGACACGCTCAAGAAAGATCTGAGGATCGTCGCTCTCGTAAACTAGATTTTGAGATCCAGAAAAGAAGAGTCAACAATGACTACTTTGTTCATGAACGACATGGCAGAAAAGTCAGGTCGAGTCGAAATCACAGAGAATCGAAGCTCGGAGAAATTATCGATCCCTCATCAAAAGCATCTTTTAGAATTGAGGATCATCATGACAAAAGTAGAAATGTTCGAGAAGCCAAAACTGAGGAGACTTATAAAAATCAGGTGAAATCTGATGAAAAAGTGCAAGATGAGAAAATTAAATTAGCTGAGGGAAATAAACTAGAAGAAGAAACAAGTAGACCAGGAGATTTTCTTTTATCGAGAGATCGTAAAATGGAAGACTTTGAGGTGGATATGGATGATTTTGCACAGGCCAGACGCTTTTTAGCACCCGAATTTGACGAGTCGGGAATTCCAAGCATTCTGCAGGTTCAGGATGACTACTTCGGTGACTACATTGACGAGGAAGACAAGCTCCCGAAAAGGAGATCCTCATCTCGAAATGACAAATTTTTTACTTATGAAGACCTCTTGCGAATGAAGAGGGATTTGGAGGACGAGGAGTATGAAGAGGGTTCTCAAAGAAGGGATAAGAGGGAAGAGGAGAATTCCAGATGCAATTCAGACGTGACGACTTTGACTGTCGGATGCTCGACTGCAGACAGAATGGAGTTTCAAAGCAACTGTGACGACGATGACGTCGTCAGAGGTACCTTCTTCCGTTTTTCTCTTTAACTTTCGAAAAAATCCTTCGTATAATGTACTACGAAAATGGAATCCGATTTTTAAATTCCTCGAATTTATATGTTATTTTATTTATAAATTTATAGTGGATTCTCGATTTCCAATGTCAAGAGAAATGAAACTGAAAATTCTGATCTAATACGGAGCTCCTCTATAAGGAAGCAATATCTTATGAGGAACTAATTTTCAATTCAAATTGTAATTATTAGTTTTGCTTGATGATGGTTTTAATTTTCAATTTCCGCAGCATAAAAGACATGAAAATTGCACAAAGTAAGAAAATAAGCGGAAATGTTATTTATTTCGAGACTTTAAAGTGGTTTCATCAAGAAGCAAATTTTTGAATTATTCAAGAAAAAATCATTTATAAGTTACATCATTTTAATTGAAATTTGAAAAGAAACTTTGGAAGCAGACACTTCTTTTATTAATAAAAATAATTGTACATATAAGCACAATAAGAGCAAATATAAATAAATCAAGTAAAGCTACGATTTGAGATATACTGTCAGTAATAATAAAGATAGTAAAAATTTTGGGTAAATATATTCCCGAGATAATAAAAATTTCTGAGTGGCTGCTTACTGGGAATAATCTTTTCAGATTCTTTAAGTGGACTTCCTTGTCAAATATTGGTAAATGAATCAATAGTTCTTTATAAAGAAATATTTTCCTATATTAAAAGCAGAAATGGATTTCTCTGATAGTACTTTCTTCGAAGTATTTTATCTTGCATCAATTTACAAAGAAGTCTGAGCAGAACTAATTCTATTAGGCATAATATCAAGTTAAATTTATCGCGATTCTATAATGAGAACGTTAATTTTAGATGTTTATATTGTAACGAAATTTTTCTAAAGAGTACGTTCTAGCACTTAACTCTCATTTGCATAATTTTTAATGTGCTTTTCTTTTACACTTTATTTTTCAGCTTTCTCTTGTCATGGAAAGTGGTTCGACGGGGAAGGCACTCAATTTGTGATTGCGACGCCACTTGCTCGCCGATCAGCGTGGTCAAATGATAACAACAGGCCACAGCCCTACAGAAACAGTAGAAGATTATGCTTCATGTATAGAGAAAGTGGGGGCGTCGTGAGTTTAACTGCGAGCACAGACGCCTGTCACAGGGAGATTCCTGCAGCTCCTCCAACATTGGCCTTCAATGCGACGAGCATCGGTAAGAGATTAAAACTTCCAATTTAAACTAAGCCTAGGGTGATGTTGTTCTTGGGCAAAGCGGGCTTTAGAGCCAAGTAAACTTTTCCGAAGGGGTGGGAAAACAAGGGAAGAAATCCTTAATAGAATTCTAAATAAAGCCTCTGTTTTCTAACAACAGCAAGACTATTATACCACTTTTAACAGCAATGTATGTTACTTTTTAAATCGGTGGATACAGCGTCCAAATTTTTAAACAGATTTCAAAGTCCAATCATTTTCTAAGGTAATTAAATTTGTTCTGTTAAAAATAAATACTGATTTGACTTACATTCAAATATTGAAAAGTCTAAAGGGGTGTTGGTTCAAGTTCAAGTCTCAAGATTGTACCTCTTCATTTTACTGCAAAAGTATTAGAATTAGATATAAAATCACTCTGTAGACGTACTTATTACGTAAATAAAAATGTAGTTTCTCCAACTTTAGACTCGCAATAATAAGTAAATGGCCTAGTTTTAGCAAAAAAATATTTATTATTGCGAGCGTAAAGTTGTGGAAACTAATTTGCCAAGACTCAGAGTTTGAACAAGCATCCAAACTGAAAATGCAACATTGGTAAGAGGGTTTTCATATACTATCCTAAACACTCTATTGTCAGAATTTAAAATGACCCGAGAAGTGCAATTGAGAAGCTGCAAGGAGAGCAGGTAGGAAATTTATACAGCGTCTTACCGAGGAGCTGCAAAATTAATGATTCACGATGCATATTCATGAACCTTGATCCTTCTAGACCGGAAGAGTTTTATTAAAATTGAAGGACTAGATTTTCGAACCGCATAATCAAGCCTTATGTATGCCACGATTTTCCCTATTATGATACGCCTTTTTGTAATTAGATCAAAAACTCTGTAAGGGAAGTTCCAAATACATTAAAACTGAGAGAGGATGTTTTTAAGAATTTTACGTAGTATTTTCAGAAATGATTTAAATAAGTCAAACTTATTATTATTTATAATAAAATTCCTAATTATAATAAACACAATCTAATCTTCCACTTTTTTTTTTTATTTCAGGTCAATGTTTAGAAGATAATAGCAGCGCAGGTCATCAAGCATCGTATCTAATGATAAATCTAATCGTGATAATTCTTGCGATGTTTAGGTGATTTTGAACAAAGAAAAATTAAAATTGAGTAATCAATTTGTTTCCAGAAATCCTTGGAAACATTCTTATATTGTATATAGAACAAAAAAAAACAAAGAATGTCATACTCGGAATTCCCATTGGTTGAGCGAGTTTTAGATTCTTCTAAAACTCTAGTCTATTCATATATGTCTCTGGGAAAGTTTAGTCACATATGCTTAATGCATTTAAGGTCGATCGAAAAATAAAATTCGAGTATTTACCACGTTGTAAAGGTTGATCATATGCATGAATTTCCCTTAAAAAAATCTGATACATTCTTTTTGTACCGATAGCTCATAGAAAGTAATTAATTACTAATTAATAATTGCTAATTAATTGGTTACTTCGGTAACCCTGGGCTAGACCATATCACGGTAAGACATTGCTGTCTGCATCGGAAATTAAAGGAAATCCTGTTTTATAATTTATAGCAAGTAAGGAATACGTGAGTTAATTTTTAAAGTAGACGTTTAACCGAGACGGTTGTGGGACATTTATAAATTTCGTACAATATCAAAATTTGCTTAACTTCATACAAAGTATAGAATTATTAATTCCTCAATTCTATACGTCACGAAAATTTTTTTACATTCTCATCAGAGAAGGTATTATTTCTTCCAATTTGGCTCGTTTCCAGAAATAAAGGATGAAGTCTTTTCATATTCGTCTTGTTTGTAAAGACAACCGAAAGTCTTTCTTAAATTCATTTTGTTTTCACAAAAGAGAAATATTTTTCTTATTTTTCAAGCTAATTGGTTAGAAAAAAAATATGAAAAACCTTTTCTTAACTTGTACGAAATTGAGCAAATATGACCTTGTTGTGAAATTGATAATGTTTTTTTGAATAAAATGAAGAAATGTCCCTTTGCAACTTTCTCCACTTAAATACCATCATCGTTGGATTTAACTAACAATAAACGGAAATTAAGGTATTAATCAAGTGATTCAGCGCAATATTACCTACTCTGTAATTAATTAGATTATTTGATCGCTGGAGTTGGAGCTGGACGGGAAAAATTGTGCAAAGGAAATGAAAAACGACGAGTCTTTCGGGGACAATGGTGTAAAATGTAAATTACCGTAACTGTGATTAATTTGTCGCCGGTGAAGATTGCCAGTTTTATTTCCTCTTTGCCATCAGCATATCCTTCCACTGCCTCTTGTGAAATATCGAATAAAGTTTAACTTCGAAATTGACTCGAGAAAAGCAATACCGACACGACATTGTGTTAGATGAGGAAGCATAGCACTAATTGTAAGTTGAAAACGCCAATCTAGGTTTTTAGAAAAATAAAATAATGGCAACTCTTTAGAATGTTCTCATCATATAAAAGAGTTTATAAAAATTCAGTTAATATTTTAAAAAAAGACAGTTCAAAATACTTATAAGAGTTGCCAAGATCTTATTTTTCAGAATACGTTTTTTTTTTTTATGTTTCCTCGCCTATCTTTGAATGAATTGAAACGATATATGAAAACAGATATACTATTATTAATTATCCATAATGATGGTATTATCATGAGACGCGAAATTAGCAGAAATTCCGAAGGGAGAATATTATTGTAACTTATACAGAGTCTATATTATATTATTGTACAACCATACCCGTATTAACGAATATCCAATCCGGATAATTAAGAGTGAACGTGTTAGTCAGAGGGAATGACAAGAATGAAATAAAGTCAGCTATTTTAACAATAGAGAGCTGCCAGCTTTCTTTTCTTTTTTATTTTTTAAAAAATCAGGACTTTTACCCGAAGCTTGAAAGGAAGAAGATCTTCGATTAGAGAATTAATGTTTTAACAATGAATAATTGTGGTTGTAGTTTTTTAAATTAATTCATCGAAGATCGAGTCTTTCATGCTCTGGATAAAAGTTTTTAACTCTCACTTTTCTTCGTTAGATTCTTCAAATGTCTTTACCATAAATCCTGCATCAGCCGGAAGCATTTCAATGCGCACAAATCGTTTAAGTTGAAACAAGTGTAGTTATTAGTATAGAAAGTAGTTAATGGTACATTAGACCGTACTGTACCTAATTGCATATTTAGCTTAAATTAAGTAAATTGTAAGATTTTAGCTTTTAGAGTAAGCTCAATGTGAAAGCAATCAGATGGTGCCCCGCGGTTAGGTATACACATTATCAATTTAAATTACAAATTTAAATTTGAATTATAAATTCAAATTTAAATGAAATCGTTAAGTGTATTTTTTTCTCTCATAAAGGTGATAAATTATATTTCTAAAAAGTAAAAGATGAGAGCTTGAATAATTTGGAACATCTGGGATAAAATAAGAGAGTTAAAGGTCAGTTTAATGAAAGATTGTAGATTTCCGGAAAAAATGGAGAGATAATTTAGATTGAGCGGTACATAACTTAAAATTACTATGCTTGTTAGTTAAGTTCAAAATTCAACAACGTCGATTACGGTAACATTTTTTAAATTGTGATAAGTATTCCTGCCAAAAAAAAAATACTTGCGACCTCTAAACGATTAAAAAAAAATTTAATTGCACATCAATTACAGAAGATATGTACTCCTCGATTGTAAATTTTGGTAATTAGTTACCTAATGGTAACAGGCAATTGGATATTTATGAATTGATGCATAAGACTGCTATTATTTTCGATTGGCCGCTCGCAGTTCCAAATAAAGCCAGATTCGATAATTATGGACACATATCCAAACATTGTTAAGGCACCCCGTAGGGTTCGACAAATATTATGCGTCGCTTAATGAGATTGATGCAATCGTCCACTACACGTAATCCTGCAAATTTACATCAACTGCATGTTATTATATCCTTCATATTGGCCTATAGACTAAAATCTCAAAAGCATCATTTACCTTTAAACAGTGTTTAATTTCACCTGCGCTTTTATAAATCAGAAAGCTATTACATATTTTAAATCCTCGAACTATAATCTTTCTTAGTAACAAAAATTATGTCTATTTTTATTTTGCTAAAGAAAATATTCAGTCACAATGTGGTCTGTGTTTTTGTACGGAAGTGTAGTGAACAAAAGAAAAACTTAAGTAATGCGAAGGCTCAAGGATAAAATTTGTAGCATATATTATAGCTACGTCTTTTTTACGAGTTGTAAATATATTACAATAAACCGCGGGGAATAATAGTGGCGTGTAAAAAAATAACGGCGAAAGAAAAAAATAACTCATCGTTTCAGCGACAGAATAACTTCATCTCTAGGAGATGATATCGTTCACTCTTCATAAAAGCAATCTTTGTCAAAGGCAATCAGATTCTGCCAGTCGAATCCCAATGCGCTGATTTGTGATATTGGAAGCTAGTACAACTTGATCGTTTCGTTACATCAAAAGGCATACGAAATATAATATGTATTTTTACTCCAGACTAGTTCCAAGATACCTATATGTATCTTTGGGGAATAAGTTTGACTTTCCTCAATCGAAAATCTTTATTTAAATATTTATTCAGACAAGAGAACAGAATTTTCATAAAAGAAGAGACCAGAGAGTAGAAGAAAACAATTTCATGTTTTTCCTTTTATTCCTTATTTTATTTCTCGTTAAATTTGTCTCTGAAATGTTCATTTGAGCGAAAATTCGTGAAATATTAAAAATTAGTGGAATTAATTTATCGATTTAGAATAATCCATTCAATTTTTGCAATAGCGATGAATAAATTTTGTTTTAATTATTCTCTAAAACAAATAAAAGTGTCAAATGAACAGCATACTTAAAAATGAAATACGCTCCACTAAACGCGGAACTGACCAAATTTGTTAGCTATAAAATTTCATAGTATCGCATTCACGTAGGAAATTGTTTAAAAATTTGATTTATGAACAAAGTAAATAGACGGAAACTTGAAATATGTTCTAGTTAAGTTCTCTATCTACCACGCAAAGCGATTACCTTCCTTTTTTCTAACAGAAATTTTATCCTACCCATATTTAGTTTTAATGTAGAAAAATTCCAGGATTCTTTTCTCAATTTTTTATTCTGTGATTTCTGCTTCAACAAAGAGATTATAAAACGTAAATAATAAAATGGCAAAATTGTAAACAGAAATAAGGATTCAAAGAATTTTTCTAGAGAAAGACTCGGGACTCGAATCAATGTAAAAATCTTGTAAAAATAAATCGTTAGGTCGTATTAAATTAATCACCGAAAAAAAGATTCATGATTAAATTGTGAGAGGTTTTCTTGAAGTAAATGTAAAAATTGGAAGCTTGCGCGATAAAAGTTTCGCAGGAAGCTAAAATCATGTGACGATGTGACGATACAGTGATGAAACTTCATCATCATGTTATGCAACCTTAACGAGTTTGCGATAACGATCGTTTGTCACAGTATGTGTTTTACTGACTGGGTCAATGATTCCGTACTTAAATGTCATACAGATGCGAAAGGTAATTTGCAAATTGGTATCGGATTTTTTAAATTGCTTCGTACTCTCTGCCTTCGTTGGCTTCATTTTTTCCGAATTATTAGAGCGAGAATTCATTGTGATTTGTTATTGAAAATGTCAGTTCAGCAATTATTGCAACTGTTTATTGGAATTTTTCATTTTGAAGGATATTTAATTATCTCAAAAATATAAAAAGTTTACAAATCAGCGGAAACTTTTATCTTTTCAAGTTTGGTTGCTTGAAATTTGCGTTTTATTGTTGATGAGATTAATTCGATTTTTTTATTTTTTCTAATAAAAAAAACAATAACAAAGAGTTTGTAAACAAGTAAATTAAAATCAGATCGATATTAAAAATTATCATTCAATATATGATATCTTCAGACAAGTTTAATAAACTATGCTGCGTTTTATCTTAAATGTAAAGAGCAATTACCAGAATGGGACATTGATGTACACCTTATTAACAAAAAAAAAACAACGAATAACTTAAGCCCAATGTACAATCGAGTCCTCATTGGTCAATCACTCTGCTAACGAATCTTTGAGGATCTCGAATACGTGCATTTGTGTATATCTGTAGTCAAATATACTCCCTCATGTAATTTAAAAAAAAAGTTAAAATTTATGCAAAGAGATTTTTTTACGAAGCTGAATATGTGGCGTCAAAATTCTAAGCATTTACTGGCGATCATAAAGAGAGAAAGAAAAATGATGAAGGAATCGAGAATGAGGGGAGTATAAAAATGTAAATGAAAATTGTGTAATCGTTCAGAGAGTATGTGGCCAAAACTGTAATGAATGAGAAATGTGAATGCTAGTGTATAAGCGAAAATTTCAAGAGGAGAATGAAAGAAATGTGTAAGCTACCTGTGCCTTGTAACAAACTATATACATATATATATATATAAATTATATATATAAAAATATATATAATTGAAAATCTCACGGTAATTGTTAACTGTTGCCTCTTATTCCTCTTGATATGTATTTTGTTATTGGTAATTATTCTAAATTAATTATTATAATTTTGTGTTATTATGAATTGTCTTTGTCTTATTCTCTCTTATTTCAATTGGCCTCTAATTAGCTAATACATCCTTGGCCTCAACAATTCCTTTCTCTTCTAGAAACCAAGTTTCGAAGGCGGACTTGCTACTAGTGAACATGTAAGTTTCTATAAGAGTATAATTACAAGCAATTAAAATGCTAAATTATTTGAGAATGTCGAGCAACGAACCCTATTCAATTGATTCAATTTATAGTCAATTGATGGTCAGACTTTTAATAAAAAGTTAAAAAGGCACCTCAAATTGTCATAAAGACTTAATCTCTGAAAAAAATAGTTGGTCCTTCTTTTTTCTGGCTTAATAAAAATCAAATATAAACTGAAACTAAATATCGCATCCAAAAAGTGGTCATGTAATTTCTTTTGTGAAAAAGATTAGTAGCAATGTATACATATTTTTTAAATATATTTTCCATCCTAAATTCTGATTGTGTGTAAAAAAATAAGATTTTGCGGCATCTTTGATCACTGGCAATAGCAATAATCCCTAATTATTACAAATCTTATCATACTTCATATCTTATCATATAACTCATAAATAATATCTTTCTTTGAATATACATTGAATAAATTGATAATTGTAATTTCTTGTTCAATATAATAGGAGATAGATCTTATTGCATAACGATTACATATTTAAATTTAGAACTCATTCAAAATTGAAACCTTCATTTAGTACATATAATATCAAATCCTAAAATCTTTTTATTTTCTGTGATTGACTGTAATATGATTTTAATCTTATAAGATAACATCTTGAACACTTGATAAAACCAAATGAGATTTTTCTGGAAATTTGAAAAAATTTCTTTTCCGGACTAAGAACTTTGAATCATATTTGTTTAATTCAAGGTATACCTTGAATTAAACAAATATTCAATGACGTGATTCTTGCTTTTTAGTGAAATTGTTATTGGAAATCTAAATTGACATTATTTTTCATGATTGAGAAAATAAAATCTTCACGTGTGTAACTTAATTGAGCTGGATTTCAACATGAATGGCTTCGTCATTCAATGTTTGTAATATCGCGTGCAGTATCTGTAAATGTACTTGTCATCGTACTACTTTACCTTATGTCTATCATTGCACGAAAATTATATCAAAGAGGTAGCCTTGACTGACAATGATTCAATCTAACACACATTTTTATTGAGAAATCAAAAAATCAGTAATTAACTAGTCGAGTTAACTGGGTGAAGTTGCAAAAACGTATGTTGAACAATATTCATTTGCTCTATAAAAGTTTCCTCAAACTAACTATATATGATTCAAACTTAATCCTCAACAATTAAGGGTGTTGGAGCCAAGTTCTAATCTAAAAATTCGATTTCTTCTTTTTCCTTAACAAATATTAAATTTTTAATTTTTCCCCTCTTTAGAATTAATCAATTTTTAACTAGAATTATGCGTACAGAGCAAGAAAATATCTAATTCAAATATTTTTGAAGTAAAATGAAAATATTAAATTTTGAAGTTAGACTTTGAATTCTTCGTTTTATGCAAAAAGCATCGAAATTAAATATTTTTTCGCTCTGTACGCAGTCTTGTATTTGAAAAAAGATTAGCGCTACAGAGCGAAAAAATATTTATTTATAATTTTCGTTGAGTAAAATGGGGAAAGGAATTTTGACTTCAACACTTGGATCCAACGCCCTTAATATTTGTTAAAACTTTAGCATAATTTTTATCAAATTTTAGTACTTCAGGTGATCCATTATAAAGATCTAGACATTTATTATGAAATTATTATGACCTTTTCTGTATTACCCGAAGTTTCATTATAACTACTGAAGAATTTACAATGACGGCAATTGCTATGTCGGAAATTGCATGTTAGAAAATTTAGTTCTAAGTGAACTAAACTCAATAACACAAGAAAAATTTGAATACAGGATTTTGTCAGTCAAAGTGACTCAGCAGGAACCAAAATTTCATTCAGTATTGAATATTTAAATTTTGTTTGAGGACCTTTTTGAAAAGGACATGAAGACAATAAGTAGTTTGACGTATTTTAAAAGTTTTTTTCTTAAAAAATGAGAAAATTGCACCAGAGTGACTTTTATTTTCTGAAATGATTGATTCCAGGAAAAGTGGGGATTTAATGATATCGATCAACGGGGAAGTCGTCTGTATACTTATAAGATGATGTCAAGTGACTCGAGTCATTTCGAACGTGTCCGCGACTCTGTGAGGAGTATAATCGTAGTGGCAATGGCATTCAATTGAAGATAATTTTTTGTTATTGTTATTTTTAAAGAAAGAAGGAACTGTTGATATTATTCAGTCAATGACTCGGTGATAGTATCGTGAAATTCGTTACGAATGGGGAAAAAATATTCTAATGATTTTCGAGTCTGGTGGACAGGAAAAATTCTCAGATGTGGCTGAAATCAGGAATTTATTGGATATTGTTACATTTTTTCTGGAGAGTAGAGATTGACGTGTCCCATCAACCTGGATTTTTACCATAAGAGCCAGAGCAAAAATTGATCGCCGCGAATTGGGATCATCAGGTCGACAAGCTGGATTTTATCTTGAAACGGGAGCCGAAGAACGACTTGAATTACAAGTCGGAGAGGAAACATAAAATTTCGAACTCTCTTCTTTGAAGGTAAAAACGTGTTAAAGCTTTATTTTATTTATTTCGGATAATTTTTAATGGTATCTGTCCATGTTATTAATCAAATAATAGAAGATATAATTATTTTCAATTTTTAAAAAAGAATACAAGAAACTCTTTAAATCTGGTAAAGTAAAATTAGAATCTTCCGCGAGCGATGAACCGCGAATCGGAAAATAGAAGTAAAATTGTATTTTTAACTGTGGATACATTTTTTGAGTTGTAAATTTAAACCGAAGTACAATAAAATACGCATATAATTTACTGTGAAATAATAAACTGTAAATTTGATTTATTATTATATTTATTTTTGTTAATTTGTATTTAATATTAATTTTTAAGATATGAAATTATTGATTTGAAATTTCCAGTTTATTGAATTTCAATGTAAACAAGAAAAGCAAGTTTAGAACTACTTAGATAGTTAGCGTAATCAAAACCAACGTCTTACATTCCTTAAAATTTGTCTTTCCGTAACGCGAACCTCGTGTGTAATGTTAGATAAACTTCGCTCAAGTTATGTAAGATAAATTTTGATACATAACAAACCTCAGGTCTAGAATCGATATAAATTTCAGATGTGGATTTTCATTAAATTCTCTAAATCCTTTCAATTAAAAAAAAAAAATTTTCTTTTAAATTACATTTTACTATGAACCTTTACTAATGAGAGATGTCTAAATAAAAATGCCTAGAAACAACTTTATTCTTAATAAATTCAAGTAAGGAGAAATAACACGATTTCAGCATCCCAGAAAAAAAATTGTTAAGATTATAATCACTACGACTAGTCTACCTTGGTCGATTATCTCGTTAAGTTAGCTATATAAATTTTTTACTTCCTCAAGGTTAAAATTGTAATCTCTAAGTCACGATCAAATTTCAAGCAAAGTTGATTTTTATGTGTTATTTTAATTTTTGTGTTATTTTAATGAGTAATTATCAAAATTACACATCCATAGTGTATTAATTTCCAACTTTTATTGGAAATTAATAATTTATGAATTATAAATGATTTCATAATTAAATTATAGGTGCACCTTCTTCAAATATAAATAAATAGATATAAACTTAATTAGTTTTTCAATTAAACTTCGTTTCGATACAACGTATTATTTTATATAATTGTCCTACAATTGGAGTAAATATCACGAATTCAAAATATTCGAAAGAAGCATTTTTGACTAATGTAGTAGAATTTGACTAAAAGTCCGCAAAGTTATTTATTCTATTGAAATAAAAAAAAACACTATTTTTTTAATAATATATATTTATATTTTTTAGAACTTCTAAGAAACATATTGATATGAGAAGTACAAGAAAAACTTAACTTCTGCAGCAAATAATAATATTAATAAATTAAAACGATAGTTTCAATTTCGAATTAAATCCTCGAATATCACTCACTTCCTGTTAACTGGTTTCGATTTCCGCTCCGCATTGTTATTGTTGATAGATTTGACAGCTCTGTCAAATTCACGTGTGTCTGTATTATCTGTTAAAATGTGAAAACTTTTCCCAATGTTATAGATATAGAAATTGAATGTAGTACATACTTATTTTACTAAATCAATATTAATCTGAGAATAGAAATATTTCTTGTAATCTTTCGCGATAACGTAATATATACAAGATATACATTGCATGTAGGTTTAGTATTTCGAGGTTGTCTGGTTTAAAATATAATCAAAATAATAAAAGTAAATATGATAATAGTTGTGCGTCATATGTTTGAAGAGTGACTAACTGAGGAAAGCGATGCACTACGAGCATAAAATGCAAATACAAATAAACACTTTTCACAATCCTCCTAATACTTTCAAGCTTCTACATAGTTTGAGGTTAGGTATGTTTTTCTCGCTTTTCCCCTTTTTCCTCTGTTGTTAAAACGCCCCTCATTAATTCATTATAGAAACATATTTTCTGGTATTTAACTGTATATTTAATTCACTTGACACACTTGTTAAAATTACTTTCAATTTTTTTAGTCGTGTTTGTGAAAATAGAGATTTTTTCCTTTCAGATTTAAAAGATGGCTTTTCTACAAGCAGCCTGGTTGCTAGTGTTACTAGGTATGTTAAAAATATTTTTTTCTTAAATTAAATTCAATTTACAAGTATATTTATTTTTATTAAAAATATAATGACTTGATGTCTTTGTTATTTTTCAGTGACAACGAAAGTTTATGCTGACTTTCAAGTATCGATGCAAGATCTTACTATACTTGTCGGAAGTAAAAAATCCTTTAATTTATCTTTAACGTAAGTAATTGCATAATTTTATAAATACTATATATTGTACCATATTCTGTTTTGCCGTACGAGTTTCTAAGCAGTAAAACGACTTTTTAAGAGTGTTTTTATCTTATCAAATTTCCTTTTCAAAATTTTACCTTGAAATATTTCTCTATTTTGGATAATTTTAAATGTTAGTACTAGTTTTAAACAATAGTTTTAAACAGTCGCAGAGGTGCGTTAAAGTACACCCAGATCTTGAACTTTGAAAATTTCAAATTTATAGACTTTCTTAGAATTTTAAAATAAATTAATTTAAATATTTTTTTACAGAGACCCTTTGCTGAGCAATGTCAATGTAACTTTCGATATTCAACATCCAGATTTAATTCAAGCAGTTCCAGCTAGTTTAATTGTGGAAAAAGGTTCCAAAGACAATTGGACTATTGAGGTTCTAGGTCTGAGCGCAGGAAATGTGCTCCTTAGTGCAAATGTAACGCCCAACAACATTACAAAGTGAGTAATTAAATCAAAATTAGTTTAAACCAAACGATCATGTTTTTATCCTGACTAATACGGACAGTCTTTATTAAAAAAAATCATTTTCAGTACAAACAATATCCTGTACATATTAGCAAGAACAGTTTTAGAAATAACTTTTATGATTGGAATATTAAAATCAGTTTATTGTCCATGAAATAATTTAAAATCTAACTCACGCTCAATATTTGATGATTTAAAAAAATCTACTTTTAAAACAATGAAATAATAATAGTATAACTGTGAAAAACCTCTAATTGTTTTAATTTTTCTCGAAAATATCTGACTAAAAATTTTATCTTCATTTTTGACTAAAATGGATGGATGAAGTTATTTCAATTCATAGGGGGTGCTGATAACAAATGATACAACACATTGTATTAAACAATAAGTGATTGTTTACTTTTCACAGAGGAATTCGGAACAGATTCTAATCAACAATACATTTGCATGTTCTGTAGTAGATAGCCTTTTGGCCTTTTCGCCTCTTCAAAACTTTAGTTCACTCAGTCTTCGCTCAAGTTTTGAACAGTTCATATCTTTTGTGCTCTTAATAATTCTGTGATATATTTTTTAAATAAATTTAATTGTATGTGTTAAGTTCAAATTGAAAATAACCTTAGTTCTGAAAAGTGAGACTGCTTTTGAATACTTTTATGGATTCCTTATTGGCTTAAGACTGAAGCTGATTTATGATAGATAATGCCGATTTACAAAATACTTATTTTAACACAAGACCAGTTAAACAATGGAGAATACAAGTAAGATATCGTTTTGTATACCAAAAACTTCCTTTCAATATTCTCTTGCATTCTATTCTGTTCCAAATTATGTACTCCATGATTTAAATTAAAAGAAAATCAACAAGGGTTTCGTGATAAAATAAAAATTTCAACCCTATTTTGGAATAATAGGACTAACAAAGTCCAATTTTGAATTTTGCAGTTTTACAGACGCATTTTTAAGGATAACAGTAGAAAAATCTGATGTACTGAATCATATTAGTACTGTAGTAGGATGGTTTTACTTTTTGGCATGGAGTGTCAGTTTCTATCCTCAAATCTACAGTAATTATAAACGAAAAAGTGTCGTAGGACTGAATTTCGATTTCTTATCGCTCAATTTACTTGGATTTATTATGTACTCTTTATTCAACTGTGGGCTTTATTGGGTTCCTGAAATAGAGGTACGAATTGTTAAAAAATTATTCATAATAAATAAATTAAAAAATATTATTACTCAAAGTAATTTATGATCATAATTTTTACAGCAAGAGTATTTCAATCGATATCCCAAAGGTTTAAACCCAGTAAAGGAAAACGATATATTTTTTTCTTTACATGCACTTTTTGCGACAGTCATCACAATTCTACAGTGTTTTATTTACGAGGTAATGAGACACTTTTTCTATATCGAAGACATTTTTTCTAAAATAAGTTTTAAAAATACATTTCTTTCAGATTGGATCGCAAAGAGTATCGATAACAGCTCGAATTATTCATGGAATATTTCTGGTTTTCATAGCAATATCTACTTTTATGGCATTAGAACACGTAATTGGCTGGCTTGATTTTCTCTACTATTGCAGTTATGTAAAACTAGCTATTACTTTAATTAAATATGTGCCGCAAGCGTTTTATAACTACAAAAGAAAATCAACAGTTGGATGGAGTATTGGAAATATCTTCCTAGATTTCACTGGAGGCACTTTATCAATGTTACAAATGATACTTAACGCCTACAACTTTGGTAAACATTAATCAAAAAAATTATTATATTTATAAAATTATATATTTAGAAAAAAATGTTTCATGATTCTAACTTTAATTAACTTTTATACAGATGACTGGGAAAGTATTTTCGGCGATCCGACGAAATTCGGCTTGGGATTCTTTTCAGTCGCCTTCGATATTTTCTTCATTGTTCAACACTATTGCATCTATGGGTACGTAGATCTATTTCCTTCATACACAATATTTTTATTTTGCTATTCATAGGGTGAAAAAAATTACCAAGTTTTAATGCTTTTTATGAAGGAGCTGGGAAGCAAAATTGAATCTAGAAAGCATGCAAAATTTAATTTCTCGCATGGGTACATCTTCAACTTACGTTGAAGGTATTTAGGGAAAGAAATTAAGAAGATGTGTTATAAGGAAGTTAGGTGAATTTTATTAGTTCTTTTTTTTTTAATTCAATGGAAAAACTTTATGAATCTTAATATTGTACACAGATGTTAACTTTCTTTAAAGTTATTTGTAAACATCAAAGGTACTTATAAAAAAAATAAAAAGGTATTTGTAAAATACAAGGGGTAGAGATAAATTTTAAAATTGCAGAAGTGACAGCGAGAAGGTGATCGACTTGAAAGGCCGAGTGTAACCAGCCAATCAGCAATACAGTTTCTTACATCTGTATTCCATTGACTTCGGTTAAAGTAGGAAAATAGAGAGTAAATAGAATAAATAAATCAACCATCAAATCAACTATCTACTCTTTAAAGACAGTTTTTGAAAAGAACTATCGAAGTCTGCAAAAAGACTAAAATATAGTGTAAAGTGCCTGTGCGAACAATATAAAAACTAAAGATAATTTTATGTTAAAGTAGTTGGACCCAAAAAATTAACTAACCTATTGATGATTGACAAGAAAAAGATAATATATCGCCAAGAAAATATCGCCAAGAATTCATACTCGATATTTATAAATCAATAGAATTGATTCAATTGTCTTTCATTTTATTTGATGACAATATGAAACCATGAAGTTTATTGTGAGAGTGAAACTTGAACTCATGCGATTGAAAGTAAAGTTATGTGAACTTGAGAATATTTTTTATTGTTATTTATAGATTTTTTATGTAGAGATGATAGTTGTTTAAAAGAGACTTTGTACAATTTTAAATTACGTTTTAATTCAATTATTATTTTATTACATAGTTTTATTTTTACTTTAATTTTATTTTATAGGAAATTAATCAAGTGTGCTACGACGTATTTATTAGTGTTGACAACTTGAAACTAAAGTTCCAAAATAATATTCGGTCATCGCCTTCCGAAACATTACTAACTTCATAATTTTCATTGTTTTATATATTTATAAGGAAATCAGTTACAATAAAAAGGAAGTCATTTGCACGTTCCCATCCTATATGCAATCCCATTAATTTCTGAAGGTACTTTATTTGTTTGCTTTTTTGATGATGCATGAGATTAAGGTGATTTTAGTTGCAACAATCATCGATAGAAATTTTATTTATTTATTTAATATAATGGATTTACATTCAATCGCTGAAAACTTCTCTAGCTTGCATGATAGAGAAGGGATCTGTGCTTTGAATTGGGGAAATATTGAACATATATTATCTCTAGATAAAATTCATAGAGGAATGAAGGCTAGAGGCTATATTAAGCACATCTTTCTACACATTCTTATCAGTGATTATAGTTTTTGTTAATAATAAGTTCCAATCATGAGATTATACGTTTCCTTTTTCACAGGAATCGTCGTGAAGGCTACATAATTTTACCCGGCACTTGTCATATGGAAAGTCCAGAAGATTCTTCAACCAACACTTTGAATCCTGAAATTCCTTATTCTTGTAATTAAAAAGAGATTTTTTAGACTACTTTTATAAGAAATTTTTTATGTATATATAATACTATATTCCAAGAATATTCATCGAAGGTTTTTGCAAAATGAAATTGCAATCATTTGAAATTTTATCCAAATTTGACTGTCGCTCAAATTTAAGGATTGACTAGTATTTTTTGTTGCGAACTCTCGGAAAGAATGACAATATTTACAGATTTCGCATTTCTATCAGAAAATCAACGATACGAATTATTATAAGAAATTTTTTAAAGAGTCAGTGATTAATTAATTAAGACATTTTTTTTATCTTTACATTTCAGAATCTCTCAAAAAGATGAAAATCAATTGATATTTAATTGCAACTAAATATTTTCTAAAACAATTTATTGTCAATGCTATAATGTAAGTTATTTAAATAAATAATGGAAACATCTATTATTATCTATTATTAATCTGTTACAGTTTTAAAAAATTGTTCTAATAAAAATTATAAAACTTCATACCAAAATTTAAAATCTTGAAGATAATATTTTCGAATATAAAATTGCTTAGAACAATTTTCTTTTTAATTTATTAATTTAATGTAATTCAAATTTTTATTTTATAATGTTGGCACTTTGTCATCTTCAGTTGCGCATGCGCATTACGATACTTAGCTTATAGGTTAGGTTCTTTCATGTCAGTTTTGTTCGTTTTGTTCTTTGTTTTCGACGTTTCCGAAATTGTTGAATTTATTGTTAATAAATAGCGTGATATTTATTTTCAAGGTAAGTTCTATAATATTAATTATTCATTAAAGTATTTTCATTTCAAACTTGTTCAATTACTCAGAAAATATCACACGTTTTCTGTAAATTAATGTTTAACCTTAAAATGTACATTTCTGTTTTGCAATATTTAAAAAGGTTCATTGTTTTATTATTTTTAAATAAACTGAATTTTGATCATTTATAATACATAGAACTGAAGCTTTAACTTATCTTTTTATTATTTAATTGTCTACATAATTAGTTTTCTTATATACACTGTAAAAAATCCGATGAAAATTACCACTTGCTTATTAAATATTTTACAATGATTAACGTTGTAGTAGTACAATTTTATTGTGAACTTGTAACGATTAGCTTTGTAGTTTTACACATTTGTATGAATTTTGCAGTGAAAGTGTAAAATTACCACGAGAATCAGGGGACATAAAATTATGCATGATAATTGTGGTAAATTTCAACCGAAGTGTAACGTATATTGCAATGTAATTTTACAACATTTCGGTAATTTCACAAAACGTACAGCGATCCACTTTACCATCAAAGTGTAAAAATGCAGACCTAGTGTAAATTTACCAGAATTTTGTAATTCCACTTTGAAATGCCTTCGACTTCGTGCGCGGAAACAAATGCGATTTCTAACCTACAAATGCGCTAATAAACGTAAACGTGCGTTTCTGTGATTCATGTTGCAGCCGCAGGTGCGTAATCCGGTTTAATCGAAGACCTTTTTTTTTAATTTATGTATATATGGTTTTTAGAATGTAAAGGTAAGTGTTCAATAAAAAAAATGAATTCTATATATAAAATTGATATTAATAATTAAATTAAATACGTCACTGTGTTTTTACATGTTACAGGTCACTTGAAGAATTCATTTTGATCTACGTTCCCATAAATTCCATGTCTTTTGTCTAAAAAGTCTTCTAAAATCACGATAAGGCAAGATTTAATTTGTTAAATTATTATTTTATCACAATGTTCTTCTGTACTGTGTGTAGGGCTTCTTTTAAATTTATAGAGGGTTATAATAAACACCAAAGAAAACATGTTCTTGGTGTAAATGTGCAAATTCCGTGCCTTTATTCAGGATGTAGAAAACAATTTAGTAATTGCATCAATTTTAGTCAACACGTGTTTTGGAAGCATAAAATCTTTAAATAGTTCACGAGTAATTGCAAGGGTTAGAACTTTATATAAAAAACTCCAGAAATACTGTAATCTAAATGTCAACGAGGAATTCGACGAAGGAGTTGAAGAAGGTGTAGATAGTTAGAGTCTAAGAGTTGATATATAGCTAGTTCAGGAGTTATGTTTTCTCTTTAAAAAAGGGTTATAAAAAAGTTAAAAGAGCTTCGTTTATAAATGTTTTAAATTATACGTTAAGAATTAAGTTAAAAAAATGACTGTGATGCTTGTCTGTGTTATAAAAGTGCTGTGTACTAAGGTACACAGTGTGTACCTTAGTATTTATTCTGTGTTCTGAATAAAAATTGTTTCATTGATTTTAGATTTATTAATTTATATCAATTTTTGTATTTCATTATCCTTTTATATGTTTGAAAACTGCCGCGTTAATGTAGCGCATGCGCAATGAAATTCATCCCAGCCATTTACATTTTCAGTTGAATTTTACAACAAGACCGTAAAATTACACAGCATTGGAAATTGCGTACGGTGATTTTACTGTTTGCAAGTGATTTTTACCTTCTCAAATTATTATTACCACATTGGAGTAAAATTACCACAATTATCACTAGTAATTTTATGTCCCCTGATTCTCGTGGTAATTTTCATCGGGATTTTTTACAGTGTAGATATTATGCAATGAAATCAACAAATTTTTCGCAGTCTGTTACTAAGAATAATTTAATTTTTTTAAAATTATGAATTAAAATATCTCAAATTTTATTCAGATCGAAAGATAAAGTTGTTTTTAATCAATATCCAATTTTTTTTAGTATACTGGAATTAAAATTGCAAGAGATTTCGTTTTTCTTAAAGCAGAAATATTTGAACCTTCTAAAAGGAAATCATTTCTTTTTTTGTTTTACAGAATGATACCAAGAATACAAACTCTTTTGAAGATAACCGAAACCGCTCCTTACCTTACAAGGAATTTTAACTGCTGGTCAGCAGCCATTACAAAAAAACACAGAAACTTATATTTAAGAACCTACCCTGTGTCTCTTGTTCTTCCTGATGGCAGCAGTATAATTATCCAATATTCTGATCCACGAAGAATAATTAAACTTCCGGTGGACATCTCACAGCTATCAGATGCAGAACGAAAGGCTAAGCTCGAGAAGCGTAAACCAAAGAGGAAAATTAAAATCTATGATGAAATAGAGGATGATTTCGACGAAGACAAATACATCAAATTATCTAATGGATAAAAATCTCCAAGGTTATATACGGTATTGTCATCTAATTCAATCTTCTACGCTACAAGTTTCACCAAGGATTCCTCGTTGCGAATGCAAAAGAGAGAGGATCAATTTTTTTTTGTATATACTTTTAGTCAAAAAGACCGGATGCTACTTTTTCTAGCGAACAGAAATACTATTGTTTACTTCGTAACAATTGTAAACACGTTAATGATTTCGCGGCAAAGAATAGAATAAAAAAGTAGATATTAAAATATTTATTTATTTAGTAACAATATTGTTATAATTTCCCTTGTTAGGATTTTATTAATTATGAATTATTAATTAATTTCTATTTAAACGCTTTAAAAAGTTCAATTTATGACTTAAAAATTTCCAATACAGCATTTCCTTTTAAATTACCTTTATGGTAACTAAGAATTTTTTTTTGGAAAAACACCTTTATAAACATGAATTTTAATTATATTAAAATCATTTAGTATCTGCTCTTCGAGTAATTAAGTGTTACCTAAATGAATTCGCTCAAGCGGCCTTGAACCTGTTTTTCAGAAGAAAGTAGTTTGGGAGATGTTCGTCATTCGGCGGATTACAGCTCTGTATCACTTTCGAATTACATTCAAAACTTTTTTTCATATCCGCTTTATATTGTGATCTCTATGCGGTACCTGCGTCATAACTGATGAGATCAAAACACTTAAAAAAATAATAAAAGTAGTTTCAAAACACATCGAAAAATATGAAACTGAAAGTCAAACAAGAATTTAAACACAAGAAAGATAATGTGCATATCACAATTTTACTTGTTTATGTTAAAATTATTTTCTTACAGAATATTTTCGAGTCAAAAAGTATCATTTTCCAATGAAATTTGACTCACAATTTCAATCAATAATTGACTTCTTTGTCTTTTTTACACATATCAGACAAAAAAATTACCTCAGCTGCATCTTGTCCCTTGGACTTTCACCAATTTACGCCTACATTCTCGTAGCAATTTTCGTTCAGGTGCTAACCAAGAATAATTGCTATGTGAAAATCATACCGGAGGAAGTTTTAACTGACCGAACCACTTCTAGACGAAAGTCATTAGTTGTACAATAGGCGAAAGTGACAATAAATATATACATATATATATGTGGTCTAAACAAAACATACACTCAAGTATCTTTGTGTGAGAGAAAAAACGAGAATGGACACTGGACAAAGATCGGAAATGATTTGGTCAAGATTTTAATTTGAAAGCAAATATAATTGAAGACCAGTATTTAAATATCAGTGTGGCGACTTTTAATTAAAAGAAAGTGATTTCCAATGAGTCATTAGGAAACCTAGTTGTCAACTTGCATTTATTTCAAAAAATTATCCTCAAATTTTGTTCACATTGTAAGCAACATTGAAAGGATCTTTATTTTCTTTATTTACAGTTATTTTTTTACGAAGACAATTTTATTTTATTGTACTCTTGACCTCCTTTATAATGACTTCCGTTATGATATTTTTTTATATGATACTAATTAAAGTCTGAGATGTACGATTTTCAGTGAGAATAAGATTCTTATTAATTAAGAAAATATACCTTATGTGTAATCCCATGCAATTGTGTGGAAATAATATTGCGTTATCGAAGAATCAAACTTTTTTTTGTTACTGTAACGTGATATTTTGCCAATCTCCACCTCTTATTCCCATCCAGAGGTGTTATTACAATTCTCAAGACGTCTTTGCGTATTCGATAAACTTCTTTCATATTTTTTACACCTTTTGCCTTAATTTTAACTTTTACTTTTCGATCGAAGTCATTTTTACTCTCGGTATTTATGTCTTTCAATGTATATATAATAATTTATACGAAACACATTTTCCGTACACACACACACACATATTTATTTATTTATCTATTTATTATTTGGGACATTAGAAGCAATGAAAGTAATCATAAAATGAATATTTTATATTGTCAATCATTATTCATTTTCTAAAGATATATAAATCATCTACTGACTGAATATCGCTTTATAATTACATCAATTGAGAATATTAACATTAATGATTCTAGCAGTAGTGAGGTCTGCAATATAAAATACGTGTATTCACTCGTTACACGAAATGAAACTCAACTGAGCGAATTTCCGGTTCCTGCACTTCTACACATCACATCATCTCGGTTTTTATAATCAGATCAATTTATTCTGTTCATTTTTCATTTAAAAAAGTGATTTACATAATTTGCAGACCTTATCTGCGTTCCCAGTATGATTAAATAAACACAGGAATAATTACAAAGTTAATACTTTCTTTTCTTTTGGATTCTAGTAGAAATTGGAAAACATTTTCAAAGAAAGTCAAAGGTAACCAAAGACAAAAATAAGTTTCAACACTTGTGCTACTTTTTAAATTCAAAGAGAAACCAGAGCAAAAGTGATTTTACATTTCTTTTGTTCTTCCGCATCCGCGTTTAAGCAACTTGTTCAAAGTAAATTGTAAATGTGAAACACGATTTTTAAGATCATTGGCCTCCAGTAATCTGTAAGATATCTTTGTCTGTTTATATATATATATTGTAGAAAATCTAGGATTAATATGCTTCAAGCGAATAGCAAAATAGATTTATTCGTTAACGAATACATTTCTTTGCGACTGAACCTTAACAGAATACGAAATAGGTTCGACGATTTATGGACAACGTACTTCTTTTGTCGATAGTCAACGAAGACCCAGAATTTTTTCAATGTTGCAATCAGGTGGTTTCACTTTAATCGAAAGTACTCTGCTAAAGTACGTATCTATGAGGGTTGTTTAAAGAGCCATTATGATTAATCACTTGACGACTCTGACTGAGTAATTATAAAGCTGAAGAAGATGATTTAACACAATCACTGGTTATATAATTTCGTTAATATGTGCATTGAGATTAATCATCTTTCATATTCATTTCATAAGTTGAGTGTAATCATTTAGAATTTTAGATCATTAATCAATACCATGAAATTACTTATAGGATTTCCCTAGATTTTTTATCTCTTAAAACACTTGCTATTGTAACTGAAATCACTTAAAGGCATGTTTACACCTCTATTGTAAAATGTTTGTCTCATTCTACACATTTTACTCAGAAAAATGTGAAGAATGAGAAACATATAGAGTGAGAAGACGAACATTAAATCAACTGGTACCAGTTGGTTACACTACTTACATTACTTCAATCAACTGGTATCACTTGATGAAACTACTTAACTCACTTTAAAATCTTTGATCCAAGTTCTAAGCTCTAAATTCGAACTTCTCATTGAGTAAAATTAAGTAAAATTGAGTAAAATGAGGAAATCGAATTTTGGGGTGAATTCTACATTGGTAACACTATTTAAATTTTGATAGTACTTTTAACTTTGTTTGTCTTACACAAACAGAGACTATTAAATAATTATTTCTTTATTGCAAGAAATTCCAGACCCTGATGGATTATTATCAATATATGTTTCAAATTTCCTCAACAATTGATCATTCTTCTGTTCTTTGAATGAGATAATAGTGAGCTTGAATTCTGCGAATACGATTCGATATCACTGTAAAAAATAACGGTTTACCTTAAAAAATAACGGATCGCCTACTGCTACCGAAAATGAAACGGTTCAATTTATAGTTACAGTTTCTAGCCGAATCATCAATATAATCTTGTATTGAATTGCAGGTACCGCTTGGATCTTGAAACGGGAAGTATTGTATGAAATTCGTCATAAGAGCACAACGCGTGTCAGCATGGATTCATCCGGCATATAATTTTTAAAGAATTATTGCCCACTCTAAAAGCACATGCACCGTACGATTTGTAAACACCATAGGTACGCAAAGCCAGGTAAAGAGACAGAGTTTGCCTGGTGGGAGTCAGTTCTGTTATAGTAGGCCACGAGGCAGCACTCGCGTTCCTGGTTGCATGCTCGCGACTCTCTCTTCGCTGTATAAGGTCTCTCCAAGTGTTGAATTGAGTCTTGAAGCCTCAGTTTGAACTCCAACCAATCCTGTACTGCACACTCAAAATTCATCTTCTTCCACTATAAAAGAATTCAACATCTCAAAATTCACTATTTTCTATTCATCAAGGTTTGTCTTGTACGAAAAGAGGTCTTCTCCTGCAGATTTGTTCGCCACTCATCTTTCCCAGACCTTCGATTCAAATATTTTCCCGCATCGAGTAAAGTATAAAGATAACTGGAAAAGAAACTCTGGGTCGAAGAAAATCTGCTGATGGATCTGGAATTAAATGTAAAAGGAAAAGATCAAGAGAAATTAGAATTCGGTGCCTGAGAAGTTAAAAAGTTTGGGAGAAAGTTGCTGTACAAATATCGAAAACGTTGATGACCTGGTGCGTCGCAACACCTATTTATAATAAATAGTAATTAATTTAAAAGACCATTGATGACGAGTGAATCCGCGAGAAAATACAGACTCCTCGTGGTATTTCTGATAGACGAAGGAAGTAATTAAGTGCGGAGAAGACACCGTTGTCGAATGCATTGCGGAGAAGGTGTTGCTCACAATCGGAAGATTTATAGGAAGCTGTTGTCGGTAACATTGCGTGCAGGTGTCGGAGAAAGTGTCATATGCCTCGGTTTGTGCCGATCGTCGTTGGCTTCCTGGAGTCAGCAAAATCGGATTTTTAGTTTTTCGGAAAATGATGGAATTTTGAATGCAATCTTCCGTCCTGAATTCGGACCGTCCAAAATCGTGAGATGATCGGGAAACTGCTCCTAGGTCTTTGGATTATTCAATGGATCAACCTCTTCGGTAAATTGTTACTTACTTTTCTTTTATCATACATAGAACCCAAAAAATACAGTTGACCATTAAAATAGCCAACATGTAAATAACAGTTTTGGTAGTAATAAATAAAAACTTTTTCAATAAATAACTTTGACCCTGAAAAAGAAGATTACCTTGACCTTAAGAAATTTCGAGGGCGTATTAAGGGTGTTGAACTCAAGTGTTAAGCTCAAAATTCCATTCTTCATTTTACTCAATGAAAATTTTAGATAAATATTTTTTTGCTCTGTAGCGCTAATCTTTGTTCAAATATAAGGCTGCATACAGAGCGAAAAAATATTTAATCTCGATACTTTTTGCATAAAACGAAGAATTCAAAATCTAACTTCAAAATTGAATATTTTCATTTTACTTCAAAAATATTTGCACTAGATATTTTCTTGCTCTGTACGCATAATTCTAGTTAAAAATTGATTAATTCTACAGAGGGAAAAAATTCCAAATTTAGTATTTGTTAAGTAAAATGAAGAAATCGAATTTTTAGATTAGAACTTGCCTCCAACAGCCTTAAGCACTTTTGAAATCTCGTGCACAACCCTAAAGAAATCCTTTCAAATCGTTTAATTTTTATAAAGCATAATTTTCTTTAGTACTGTAAAAGATAAATATTTGTTAATACTTGAGTCACTTAAACAAATGTGTTTAAAAATAGTTTTAAGATGAAAACTATTGTGCAATTTCCTCAAACATTGCGCATCTGAATAAATAGGCTTCGTGGCCAAAATACTTAGAAACATTTTCCTAATTCAAAACACTTTTTTGCAATCGGAACTTAAGTATCTTTGCATGTTCTGTAATGCAAATGTAATGTAATGTAAACTGTAATGTTGGGTCAGTGTGTAACTGTGTATGTAGATTGAGAAAACATCGATGCGAGGTAACTGTACAAGTAGTGAAAGGGGATCCTCACTGACACATTATTTATAAAATTACTTTGCTTATGAGTCACATAGGTGTCAATATTAAATATTTACTTGAAATATCTTTCCTCATGAAAAAAAATATGGAAAAATTCCTTTATCTGTCAATGAATAAGGCAAGTTTGCCCAGACTGCTTTTGAACAATTAAAAATGATTCAACTTCATAATTACAAAACAGTAGTAAAACATTTGCAAGTATTAGGAAAACTAATACTCTGAAAGCAATAGCGATATTCTTTATATTCTGATAGTAATATTTAAGCGATATTTCTTTATCATATAGGGGTAATAATTATCCTCGTTTGTGAATTTTCTAAAAGATATAGGGGCATAATTATCACTTTTTATTTCCAGCAATGAGCAATTATCTTTTATAGTATTCTTTATGGATTGAAGTAGTTAAAATATTGTTTTAATAAGAGTCCTTCTACCCACTTTCAGACTTCACTGTTTATTTTATACAGATTTCCGACCTGCATTTTTTCCTCAGATTGGTTAATAGCGATAATCTATTTATGTTGTACGCAGAAAAGAATACTAGAATTTTCGGTTTAAAGTTGAAATATTAAAATTTAAAAGGATAAAAGTAGAAGTAGAAAATTTGCTTATAATTCTAATTTAATTGTAAGTAATTCAGGTGATTCAGCACCGAAAACTTATGTTGTAATACATATTTAGAGGTAACTATTGTGACTGAATGTTACAGCACTTTTAATGGGTTTATTCTCCAGACAGTTTCAAACTCAGAATTCTTTAGTGCAGTTATAGAAAGTCATAATAAGGATCCTGATTACATCAGATAGGAAACTATTGAACTGGAAAAGAGTACACAATTTTCTCATAGGAGTATATTAAATTTAGTGGAAATTATCTCATCCAATTCTTGACTTTCTAAGTACACTTGAAGTTCAGTTCGCTTAAACTTGGTATCTTTAAATTTTTAATTTTTTGGAAATTAAATGTTTTCAATATTATTATATTCAATATTCAATATTATTCTCAATATTTTTTTTGTACATTGCTGATACAAGCCATTTTTATATGAATATTTTTCAATAATTATTATTAACTGTAAATAAAATAGAAAATACAACATAAATTATAAACAATTCATCTAAAGAACTTGAAAAGTCAGGAAAAGATTAAATATTAAAATTATTGAAATTTCCGATAATAAGATTAAAAGTATAAATACATTTCTAAGATTCATATCTGTATTTCGACTTCCTGTTCCTTCTACTAAATCATTCAATTGTATTATAGCAATCATTAGCACTTGTGCTTGAATTTCTCTAAACAAATTCATCGAGTTTGACTAAGACGATTGCTATGAGTTATAAGAGTTAATTTTTTTTATAAAATAACTATAGTGATTTCCAAGTGAGTAACAGGATGATGGTCTGTTCCTCAGGAATTTCTAACTTGTCGCATACTTTCTCTAGTGAGCTCTGTACATATATTTCGTACAATTTCTTATTTCACACAAAAACATTCCTAGTTCCAAATATTACATAATTTCAAGTTTGAATGGTTCCAAATTTAAAGTTTGTATAGTGGAAATACTTCAAAAATTTACTGCAATTTCAAATGCTTCCAGGTATTTAATTTTTTTTTCAAAATTCTAATATTCTAAAAAATTAATGCTTTCAAATTTGAAAGCTTAACAAATTGAAATATTAAAAATTCTAGTTAAGTATTATTTGCTTCCAATTCCATATTGTCCGATCAAGTTTTTTTAACTTTCAAATTGAAATTTAACTTTCAATTGAAATTCTTCTAAATAATAATTTCAAACTTGAATGCCTTCATTTCTGTAAAAGCTAAAAATTTAATTTCTTCTAACTCCTCGCAAGTAAATACTTTCTCCTACAAGAGCTCTGCACATATTTCGTCTTTCCCGTTTAAAATAAAATACATGGTCCGAGAACATTCGAGAAAGCATATAAAAAACATATAAAACATATAAAATCACATACGTGATTTTTTTTAGATGTAAACAATAAAGATTCGTGTACATGTGTATATTTTACACTAGTCATTACACTGTATAATTACCACATAAAGAAATATACAATTATCCACACTTTTATTTCCATTCATGTTCCCAAGATTCTATTTCAAGCGGTATGTAATATGCATGCATGCAAAGTGTACAGAGTCGTCGAGATTCAATGAAGTAAATAAATGAACGTCAATGAAAGTCACTTAGTTTAAAACAGGCGTCTGAAAGGCTTTTTTTTGACGGTTAAGAGACATTTGAAGACGTTCTTGTAACTTTCACGCTTCTTGAATGAAACGATTGCGGATCAAGGATGTGATCGAGCACCGGTATTCAAATTTACGCTCGTAGTTAAAAATTGTGCTCATTTATTTGTTCTACAAGGAAATAAAATTATAGGAACTTGGTTCACATTTTTGGCGAGAAAAAATTTAAGATTTATTCAACCGTAATTCCTTTTTAGAATTAGTGCATGAAGAGGGGAAACAGCAGAGTTTCGAATAGGTGACCTCTGTAGCCTATGTTTTTACTCTTGAGCGAGGTCAGTTTGATTATCGTAATAAAGTATTCGGTCACCGTGAGAGGCAGTTGAGGGGAAATTACTCTGGAATTTTCACGTCCTCTTTGCATGAAACTATTTGCAGACCAGCAAATATTATAAAAGAAACATTACATGCTTGGAGAGAGACCTTGAATTATGTAAACTTCGAAGACTAAACGTGTTATTTAGTTTTGCGGGTTTGAACCTTAAAATTGTCATGACCTAGATAAGTTTAAAAACTCGTAAAAACGTAACATTTTCAGTAACTCAGTAACATTAGGTTGAAGTTTCAGACATCTAGTCTCACCAAGTTTTTTTATTTTTTAATTTTTTATGTTCATTAGATTAAGAATACCAAAATAAAGAAGTTCCAAAAAATATTTTTTATTTTTATTTATTAAATTTGCCCGGAGTTGCCTGGGATTTTAAGAGATTTTAAATAACAATTTCAAGAGATTTTAAACAACTTAAAAGGACTTTCAAAAGAGTTTTAAATTATTTAAGGATATTCAAGAGTTTTCCCAAGATTTCAAGACATTTTAAGGGATTTAATCAGATTTGACTTTAAGGAAAATGACTTTAAGGAATTTAAAGGAATTGATTCTAATATAGACGAAATCACATGAAATCCCATAAAATATTTTTAAATTATTTGAAATTTTTTAAATCTTCTTTAAATTTCTTAAAATCGTTCGAAATATTTCAAAATTCCATAGAGTTCATTAAAATCTCTTGAAATGTCTTGAAATCTCGTAAAATCCCTTGAAAGCTCTTAAAGTCCCTTCAAATTTCTTGAAGTGTCTTAAGGGCATGTAATACTTTACCATAAGAGCAAATTAGTTATACCAATTATACGTTCATAATACGAAGGTTTATTGACTCTTATTAGCTAAAAATAAAAAATCGTTAGATTAGACGTCTGAAACTTGAACCCAATTTCAGTAACTTGTAACAAATTACTTGTAATTATTGTTATTCATTACAGTCATTTGTTACATCTTCGCATGTCTGCTTATATCTGTACAAGATCACTAAAATCTCTGCGATAACTTTTTTTGCTCGTCTGCTATAACGGGTATAGTTCCCGAGGACAATGGTTAATTACGCAAGAAGACAAGATGTACGTGCACGTAATTTTTCAAGTGTCTGGAAGACAAGATCACACTAAAGCAAAATGTGCGTGAATGGTATCTTGAGTTCAGTCACCTCTCGCACTACAGGTTACTGGAAACTGTGTCATCACCCGATTTTCAAATGGCTACCAGCTGGACCTTCCTTAGTCTTCTTCTTTTCTTTTTGTTCTCTTAGTTCTTTTTACTCCTCAGACGTGTCTGGTTGTTCCCATCAACAACTAGACAAGAAGATCACTCCTCTTATCGTTATCTGATATCAGAGCCAGATTCAAACAGAAAATTAACCCGGAACAACTTGTTGGAACCAACCACAAGCCAAACGACCCAAAAGCTGTTGATTAATCGATTTATGTGATTTAAGTTGTGGTATCAACTGGTACCAGTTAATTAAGGCAATTTAAGTAATGGTATCAGGTGGTACCAGTTTATTTAAGTGATTTAAGCACTGAAATCAAGTGGTATCAATTGGTTTAAAGGACTATAAGTCTATGAAGTAGAGTTACTATAACTGACAGTTACTAATAAATGATTTAAGTGATTCAAGTACTTAGTGCTACCAACTGGTACCAGTTGATTTAAGTAATATAAATAGTGGTAAAAACTGTCAGCAGTTAAGTGATTTAAGAGGTGGAAAATAATGATACCATCCCGTATAATTAAGAACGTAATAATTTCCGAGAAACAAAAATAATCGCATGTCGGAGGTAGGTACCTACTTACATTGTGAGGGTACCTAATACATAATGCATATCTACAAAAAGATGAAACTACTACTACTTGAACTACTCTCGAAACCCATATTTTCTTGATATATCTTATCAGCACATAGATCCTGAGATTCCATCATAACTTAATATCACTTATATATGTAGCGGAATATTATTGCAGTCTTTTAATTTGTAATCGAATAAATTTATAATATATCTTTTTATTTCATTCATTCATTCTGTATTATTTGAAATGCAAGCAATTGGAGTACTGAATCTTTTAAGTTTTCGAATTTCAATATCTGTAATTTTTTGATACTTAAAATATTATGTAATTGTCATGAATTTGGAATCTTGATAATGCTTATTGCTTCATAATTTCAATACTTCCAGCCCTTGTAAGCCTTTTTGCTTTCGGTAATGAAAACTGAGTGTTATCAAATTAATAGATTAAAATTATAAATTAATAGATTGACATTGCGAAATTGCAGTACATTAAAAAATTTTTAAGTCTTCATTACTGGAAGGAGAAAGGCTCGCAAGGTGAAGAAAAACGCGATTGCGTTTTTCACTTGCCAAGGACAACATTCAAGTGTTGAAACGAAAGGTTGGTCCATAATTCGTATATCGTTTATAAATGCGAGCACGCACAAACCTGAACATTAGACTGAATCAATGGTATAAAAGAAACGGCCATATGTCGCATATATGTCTTTTTATTTTAACTAATTAATTAACTATCATTTAAAATTTGTTTAAATATACATATATGGATTGTAGGAGGGCGGCTTTTTATTAACTAAAGACAATGACATCTATATCTTGTGTCATTATGTGTCATTTTTCTAGGTGACATGTGACCGCAAAAATTTGCAGGACCTTTGGAAGTTGTTCACAACTATGTCGAGTAATTATCCCTTCTATGAAAATCGTGTTTCATTCGAGGCCTCTGATCATGGCAAATGGAGCTTGTATACATATAGATATACCTACCAACTTCTTGCGCAAGATGTTTTTAGTTAAACGCATTTACATCTGTTATTTTAAAATCGTTAATACTTTTTAGCGCAAATTAGCAAGAAAATTAATGGTTTGAGAAGTAGAACCCAAGGGCAAATCTTTCATGTTATTGAACTTTTGGAATTTAAAGATGTAAATTTTTGTGGTCTAATGATTATAATTTTTTATGATTATATTTTCAAAATACTTTACAAAAAAACAGAAGATAAAGAATCAAATATTTTGGACTGTCTGTTGAAGGAATAATGTATATGTAAAGTTATTATAGAGACTTTCTTCTCTTTCTGATCTAGACTGATCTCAGACTTGGGAAAAGGGAAAATCAAAAAATGAATAAAAAAAGGAAACGTGACTAGGTGAAGATAATCATGATCGTCAGAGCAAAAGCAAATGGTGCTATGTATACAATTGAGGCATAATAAAACCATATAAGACCGTAATCGGTGCTACGAGCAGTAGTTCAGCGTGAAGCTTTTTCTGCACACCGCTCGTTGAGCAACCAATTGATAAAAAGTAAAAGAGGTTCTCAGTAACTGGAGTATAAGTACTGTGTTGAAAATAAAAAAATCCAATTTCCTTTGATTCTTGTTAACTGGTAACCTGTCTCACGCCACCCTTGCGACACCGTTTCATAGTCCCGATCATTATATTATAACATTAAATTCATTAATTTTTTCTTTTTTTCATTCATTAAAAATTACACATAATTATAATAATAACTGTTTTTACACCTTATATTATACAATCTTATAGTATTAAAACAAATATCTTAAAACATCTAATTAAAATTAGATGTTTCATTAAGAAGCTAATTTTCGATTGTGAGCACATATTTTAATTAATTAATTAATGAATTAATTTTGAATCAATAAATCTGGAATTGAGGGTGAAAAAAAGTAGATTGTCGTACGAATTCATTGACCGAGAAATTTATTTAGCGTTCCGCTGACTTCATTATTTCGCTTTCATTGATTAAGCAGAAAAGATACTCTTGACGATGAAAACAAAAGAAACTGATGAGAATAGAATGCAATAAAATGTATCACTTCGATTTTTTTTTTTTTTTTTGTTATTTGGAGAATTTTAATAATTTATAATATTGAATGAAACTGTTTAATAAATGAGTAAAGTTGTAAAAAAAGAACATCGACTATATCCTGAACCATTTTATTTCCACAAAGTAAAAATTCCTTTCACTTTTTCTTCAATACAAATACACTGCATACAAAGTCATATTAAATTATTAGAAAGTGGGATAAAGTAACTTAAAACTTCGTAAATATGTTTACTCAGAGTCTTTGCGATGAAATAGAAAAAACAATCAAGCTTTTTTACATACAAAGCATTTATATAGAAAAAGAATTTAGCATAACAATGTGGCATTGATCACTCGTCCCTGATATCGTAATTCAGCATGCGATAAAGGGAAAATATTATTCTTCCTGATTTTTAATGCGAAGTATGTGATGTGCACTTTTGCATATAAGTGTATTTCTGCTCTTTGGTTAAATATATTTTTATATTTTCCTTTGTAGTCTGTTATTTTTTTTACTTTGAATCTGAAGAACGGTATCCAATCAGAATCCATTCTACCGAATCCGGTACGCGGAAGGTATGCTTTCTTGTTGGATGATGGTATCTCTGCCGAAAGGAGTAAAGTAAAGGAAGTAAATTAGGTGAGAGAGAGACGTGCGGCTCTTCACAAAATTGGATGGACGTAGTTGTAAATTGTATTATAACGGTATATACGAAACTACAATGCCACTCACGAGGTGTACAATTTCTTAGCAACGGGACATCGTGGACACCTTCCTTACATAAATAATGCGAAAGGAGTATGACAACGTAATGCGTTACGCAAAATTATTCACGGAGTAATAGTGATTCAAAAAAGAGCCTAATTATTATATTTCTTTTTATAGAATTTTAATTTTTTTTCTATTTTAAGTTTTGTTTATAGGTACAAAGCTCAATCCTCCTATCTTAAAAAAGTGGTGTCACGAAATGTCTCGAAATATTCCTAAAATTCTACAAAATTATTTATGAATTCTAAAATTCTTTTGAATTTAGTGAAAATTACTTAAAAATCGTCAAAATCCCTTAAAATTCTTAGAAACCTTTTAAAATTCCTTTCTAAAAAATAGTGTCACAAAATGTTTTTAAAATTTGGAATACATTATTGTTGCAAATCTGATTGGGCCTTGAATGACTTGAAGTTGTAAGAAGGAATACAAAATAATCGTGCGCTTAGCGCGCGTGTTGGTTTACTATATTATTAAAATATTATTAACAAATTATTAAAAGTTAGTTAAAACTCCTTGGCTATTTAGAAAGTTAAAATTTACTTGCAATTAGGACGATGGATGTTTCATATATTTTTCTGTATAAGCATATTATTATATACTATATACAAACATTTATATAAGTATAAACTTTGTTCTCATGGATATATTTTCTAGCTCGTTTTCTGGCGTTCTTAAAGCAAATAATACGTCTTCGTAGCAGTACCAGCTTTTTCCCCAGTATTAAAGGGAATTTTAACTGGGTCGTAAGTTCAAGATATAATTTTGCAGCTGCAAACCTCAGACTGATGACGGGTTCGATAATCTTCGTGAAATTTATGCAACCTCTGCCTTCAATCTTCTTTCGAACCTTTCCCACCCGCCTCACATTTTATTTCGTCACGAATGTCTTTCTATTAAGTTCGTGCACTTTCTGTAAAATTTTCGTAATCAGATGTTTTGTATAAACAACGAAAAAGAAATAACCATCACCTAAAATTAATAAAATTTGGTAATTTTGGGAAAAATAGAGTGGAAGGATAAACTAATTAATATCTTTGATCTTTTATAGAAAATTGCATTGAAAAATGAAATAATTCTAAGTTCGTTAGTTTATAAGCTAAAGTAGAGGAACTAAATAATTTATGTTCAGCGAGATGAATCGCATTAGCAATGGTCCCGCGACCTGTATAAATGGCAATACACCACCACGCCCGAAAGAAGTAAATCCATGAATGGATTTTTTCGTTCCAGGGCATTCTCATTTAGGTGATATGCTAATTATAGTAACGGCACGACCGTCTGATGTGATGATTCCGTTAGAAAAATGTCTGAATGCAAATGAAAGACAGTGATATATATATATGTCTAGATGAAAGTATGAAAACCCGATCTACTTTGTAATTCTTCCGATCACAGAGAACGAAATCGGTCTATATCTATGAAATTTATATAGTTTTCAAGTCCCATTTGATTAATTGAAATTCGTACTAAATAAAAAAAAGTAAAGAATAAGTGTTTTCTAAATAGGATGAAAAATAGGATAAATAGGATTCAAAGTATTAAATTCATATGAAGTGCCTGCAACTTCGGCGAGCGGTAAAATTTTATTGCTCTCGAATGTAAATATATAAAAATGTCTTCACTCTTGTAACAGAGAAATATTCAAAATATTATATTATATTATAAATATTCAAATTTTTATATTATAGAAAAGAATCGCTTTAGATAAGAGTATAATCCTGATTTTAAGTAGACCATGGGTGTTAAGGAAAAAATGATTTTTTTATATTATTAAAGTGACCTCTCGTTAACCCAGTTACTAAACTTCGAGCTGCCTTTCACGTATGGACGCCATTAAACATTATGTAGTAGAAATTCAGATTTCCCACAATGATTAATCTGCATGAAGGCAGTGTTCTCTTTACAGAAGTGAGATTTGAGATCTAAGTACAATAAGTGTTGACAGCAGACATGATAATTTTTTTTAGGTGACCGAGTCCTGGCTCAAAGCTGGTCCAATCCACTTGATGAATCTCTTGACGAGCAAAATGATGTTGTCATCTTTCAGTCAGTTGTCCAGTCCATCAAGGAGTGGGAATCGCACAGAAAAAATATACACAGAACAAAAAGAGAAGTTTCCAGAGTTTGCTACGAAGATGTTGGATGCTTTGAAGATACTGGACCTTTCAGTTATCTAGAAATGTTACCCTCACCTCCCAAGGATGTTGGTACTAGGTATAATACGTTAGATCAATTCTTTTTAAACATAGAAAAATTTTGTCAATACTATCATTTTTTTTTTTTGCAGATTCTTTGTATATGGTAGCAGAAAGGCAAGATCGATTCCAATGGAGGTTCCTGCTGAAGACATAAGTGAAAAAATTCGTCATGCCATAGATATGGATTTACCTACCAAAGTAATCGTCCATGGATTTGGATCTGACTGTGATCATGTTTGGGTCTATGAGATGAGATCAGCTCTCATGTCAGTTCACGAATGTAATATAGGTGAGCAGATGAAAAAGATATTTAAAAACATTTAATAATTCATTCAGGTCTTAATTAAGTCTAGATGGAAAATTATTAAATATTATAAGCATCTAAATTTGGGCCTTTGTAGTTTAAAAAATTGCAAGTAGAGAAATACAGTATTGGTCATACAAAATGCTAGATTCATTTAGCAGATGAAACTGAAGTCCTTTTTTAAGTTAAACAAGTCATATTTAGAAATTTGGGTACATTAAAGACATATATTTTGAATTATTCATCATTCAAGGCATTTAAATTATAATTTTGTTGAGAAGAGACATTTTATAATTTAGAATTAAGTGCCAGTAGAGAAAGACATTCTTGGTCAGCCATCAGTAGTTTGAATATTATTCTGCTGATGAAGTAAAAAGAATTTTCTGGAAAATAAAAATTGGAAACATAAAAATTGGAGACTTATCATTAAACGGCACTTCTAAGTAGAAAAGGACAATCGAAGCCAGACGAGGTGCTAGATAATTTTAATTTAGTAGGGAAAGACCGTCTTGGTCAGACAGTAGTTTAGATCATTTTCCTATTGTATTTTTACTGTTTGAATACAAATATTCAGAAATTATTATTAATTTAACGGCTTGCAGTTTTGTAAATTTATTTAATTATATAAACAAGTATTTTTGAAATTGCAGTAATAATTTTTAATTAATTTTATATTATTGTAGTTTGCGTCGACTGGTCCCCAGGAAGTGCAGTTCCTAATTATGTCAGGGCAGCAGCGAATACACGATTAGTAGGCAGACAACTAGCCAAATTGGTTCGAAGTTTAGATGTACCTTTAGAAAAACTTCATCTGATTGGATTCAGCCTTGGGGCTCACGTAGCTGGCTTTGCTGGGGCTGAATTAGGAAATGTTTCCAGAATAACAGGTAAGGAAAATTAATAATATAATTATTAATTATATATAATTAAATATATAAATCAATATCAAAAATTAAATTTTAGTCTATACCTCAGTCCTCATGCGAACTTTTGGGTTTTATCGTAACACAAACAAAAAATTAGACGTTTTAAAATACACTTAAAGTAAATTATAATATAATTAAGGAAATTAATTTAATCTATTCGAATTCATGAAAATTTTGCTAAATTCTTTCCCAGATATTCAATAACTGTCGATCTGCCCCTTTACTTTCTAAAAGTCTAATTAAAAGTCTAAAAAGTTCTTTATGGCTTTTATAACGGTCCATCTGATGTCTGCAAGCAAAGCACATTTTATTCAGGAGAATTAACGAGAGTCTCGAGGAAAATCAAGTTTCTTCCTTGAAATTAGAGCAAAAAATCTTCCACGGAATTTTCTCTCTAAGACATATAATCGTCATTGAATTGAATTTTTTTATTGAGGATTCTGAATTTATTGACAGGAATTTGTATTCAGATATTCTTCACCTGACACCAATCCTCATTTCTCTAGACTTCATTCTAACTGTAAATGTAAATAATTGTAAATGTGAATTATAAAATATAAAAAAAATAAATAAAATTCCGGCCTCTCTGAATTTGAAGAAAAAAAATTATAATATTGGTAGTTAAGCGTTGCTTAACTTCAATTATCGGACAAGAAACATTAAACAATTCAATACGTCGAAGTAGCTAAGATTTTTCAAATTTCGTTTTATTCATTTTAAAGGAATGAATTCGAGGGAATTAGAGGTTGGCAATAATTACAAGGCCAGTGGTGAACGTAATCCAAGTATTACGCTCACACTTGAATACTTGGACACATATGAAACTGCATTCCATTTCTCACCTCCCAGTTGGGTGTGTAATGCTTGGCTGGGCATTAAAGCATGCATCAAAATTACAGTTTTCACTTACTATGAATGAGGAACGAGTAAATCAATAATTGACAAGTGCATACTACATACGGATCGAAGAAATAGTTAGACGAGGCGTAACGACGTGTCGTATTTAATTTCAATCACTGCCATTAGGTACTAGACTCTAAAAGCAAACGGGGAAAGTCTTAGTAAAATCAGAAAGAAGAGAAAAAATTAAGTCTGTTACATTACTATTGTTTCTTGTGCAATTTTCTCCACGCCATCTCTTCACTTTCAAAGAGGGAAACAAAGGTTTAAGAAATTTTCATATAAAATGAAATTTTATATGAAATCTTATCTTAAAAAAGAGATAATAAGAGTAATAAAAATAATTATTTTGATGTGAAAAATAAATTATTAGTGAAGCAAAAAAAATATTTCAAGCTATATACCTAAGGTTAGTGAATATTATTCGAGAAATTAAAAAGATTACTTGTAGTAAACTTTTCGTGGGTTTTTTTATATCAGTTTTTAATGTATTAATACTCGTATTTTTAATATATTATTTATTATATGTATATGTATTCATATATTTACAGATCAGCTACCACCAGAATTATGAGATTTTATGGGATTATAAAATAATTTTAAGGGATGTGACTATATATTTTGTGGAATTTTAAGTAATTTGAGAAACTTTTAAGAGATTTTTAGGAATTCTACAAAAATTTCACTGGATTTTAAGATAAATAAATTTCATTTTATGAAATTTAAAGGACTTTAACCAGATTTTAAAGGATGTTAAAGGGATTGTTAAGATATTGTACAGGATATTAAGTAATTTAAAAGACTTTTAAGGGATTCGACGGATTTTACGGAATTTCATGGAATTTTAAATACTTCTAAGACATTTTATGATATTTTATGAGATATTAAGTTATTTTTTAAGGACTTTCAAGGGGTTTTACGAAATTCTATTGGATTATCAGGAATTTTAATGGATTTCATGACATTTCAGGGGTTTTAAATAATTTTAAGGAATCATACGAGATTTTATATAGGATAGTATGTAATTTTAATAAGAATTTTGAAGCATATTAAAGGAATTTTAAAAAATCTTACGAAACTTACGGAGATTTTTGAAATTAGACAAGGGATTACAAGTTTCTATATTTAAAAAATTATAAATTTCTCAATTATTTTGTATACTAGCAAAAGGTGTGCAAAAACGAGAAATTAATCGCGCGCAGAGTGCGCGGATCATAATTGCTAGTCTGTTAAATAATGTATCTTTCTTAACTGTACATCATGAGCGAAAATTAATTGAATTTTTATTTAGGGTTGGATCCTGCTGGACCGCTTTTTGAATCGCAGGACCCAAGAGCCCGACTAGATGAACAGGATGCACAATTTGTGGATGTCATACACAGTAATGGAGAACAGTTACTTTTAGGTGGATTAGGTTCCTGGCAGCCGATGGGCGATGTGGATTTTTATCCCAATGGAGGCAGAATGCAAACCGGCTGTTCCAATCTCTTCCTAGGTGCAGTCTCTGACATCATTTGGTGTACGTATCACTTTTAGAAAGTTTCCACACTCTCGAATGCAAAAAATACTTTATTTTATTATTAAGGTCTAGTAGCCAGCAGATTTTAAAAAAGACAGTTAAAACTTCATACTCTGGTCAGCTCTCGACAGTGATTTTTAGTCTTACGAGCTTCTATTCAATAAATATATAAACTAAAAATATGGAAAGTCTGATATAGCTTTTGCAAACGCTCTTTCAATTTAAACGAATCTTGATGAATTCAACACAATGTTGAATTTTGACCTTGGCCCTTTTCCTTGGACCTTGGGGATTCCCTAGAGACTTGTGATTATTGAAAGGTGAGCTGCATTCGATGATCGACATATGCGTCTCGTACGATCGTCATTTAGAAAGCATCGTCTCCTTTTCACTCGTAACTCTGACCCGAGACCTGGGAGGATCAAGTTACCTCCTACACGAACCGTTTCTTCGACTGGAAGAAAGTAGGTCGAATTTCTAGATGATCTAAACTTACCAGAAAACCGCTTATCGATTGACTGTAATTTTAATCCTTTTTTAAATATTTTTTGCCATCAAGTTTGAATTTCTAATTTTTTACTAAGGAATAAAATCCTTTCCAAAAATCGGAATTTTTGAGTCTCACTTTTAATATCTTAAGTTTTGAAGAAAAAATTTTTGGTCTGATTTTAGCAAGTGTGGAAGGAAGGTCGCTATGTAATCACAGAAGAGCTTACAAGCTCTTCACAGATTCAGTGAGTCCAAAATGCAGATTTCCAGCTTTTCCTTGTAATCGAGGATACGATGGACTTCTCAAAGGCGATTGTTTTCCCTGTGGTTCAGGTGACTCTGAGAGACCCTGTGGAGACATGGGTTATTACAGTGACTCCTCACCTGGCAGGGGTCAGTTATATCTGATGACAAGAGATGAGGAACCCTTTTGTGCTAATCAGTACCAAATCAAAGTCTACAACAGTCGAGGCGAAAGAGCTACCAAGAGTTATGGAAATTTGAAAGTCACTCTTGTAGGCGAAGGATCCTTCAATGAGACTTTCACCATGACCCGCAAGGACGATGAGGAACTTCTCGTTGGTGCCATTCTTCACAAAATTGTGGTTCCACATCCTGCTGTCGCCAATCTCGAAGCTATCGAGGCAAGCACTTCTTTCAGTTTCCTTTTTCATTTTTAGGGTTTCGTACTTACCCTTAAACTGTCGATTGAATAACTAATCGTAAGATTGACTTTGCAGATTAAGTATACAGCCTACAATGGTTGGATCTCATCAGGATTGGTCACCTGGAATATTGACAAAGTAGCCATCCTGGACAGTTTTGGAAAAAGCACTTCAGTTTGTAGACGCAGTCTTAGTCTCGAGTCTGGAAAATCTGTTTACTTAAGACTTTATCCAGGCGAGTGCAATATTCCTGCAGAAACTGATAATGTCACAACTGCCTCGGAGCCAGTGGTTGAGCAATTCGCTCAAGAGAGACAAGGGGGAATTGGTCCCTTCACAAGAGATCAAAATGTTGAGAAGATGGAAACTTCCTCTGTAGATTTGATTTCTAATGAGAGATCCATTTCTAAAAAAGGCTTAGGTCCTTTTACAAAGAACCAAAATCCCAAACTTCCTGCGCCAGAAAATAAGGACACTCCTAGATCTTCGTATTCTGATTCCAAACCCATTGAGGAAACCTCGAAGAGTCCAAAGAATAATAAGGTGAAGCTGAACTAGAATTACTTTAACTAGATATTTAATTTTTTATTTAAAAACATTGAAATCACGTGTTATAAACCAGAAGGATGGAGAGAAAATTATAGATGCAAAAGCAAAGGAAAAAAATTATTAGGATTAATAAGTATTAAATCATCCTTCAATAGTGTTTGAAATAATAATTACTGTTTGCTAATCAAGTTAAGCTGATGAGAGTATTTAAAAAGATTCAATATAGCCTGCGGTTATATTGAATATAAATATAAATATTTGCTGCAACCAACTAAGTAATTATTTCTCCATCGTTGTAACCACAAGGACTGTTTCTAATTCGCAAACATAACTTTCTCTTTACTTCACTGAAAGTATTTTAATCAATTTTTCATCCTCTGAATATATTTTTTTACATTACATTGTGGATTGAAAATAATATTTTAAAATTAATTTCTTCTTTTAGGCTATTTCTAGTCCTTGGTCTTTTATTGACATTTCTGACAATGGAGATTCAAATTCGTTGGAGAACACTGATTCCGAAAGTGGAAGGGCCTTTTCTAGTTCGACTTTTATCCAAAAAAGCACTTCTTTTCCAAAATCTACAAAGTCAACAGAGAGTACGACAGAACCGACTTCGGAAATCCAAGAACCAGTTTTAAGAGTTATAAAAAAGGAGACTGGAAGATCCTTAAAACTTCCTGAAATTACTGAACCAATTCTGAGGCCTCGATCGACAAGACAAAATACAAAAGGGGTCACTTTCTTGAGGGTAAAAAACATTTAGAATGATTCAAAATTTTAGAAAAGTAGAAATAAATCTGTTATTGTACCTTCTTTAATTAAAATAAAATTATAGTTTTAATATAAAATTATACATTGTTTTAGGATAATCGACGAATGGAATTGGAAGAATCTCCATCATCAACAAGATCTTTCACAGTTCAATTTCTTCCTGAAAGATTAGCAGGCATTTTAGCACAAGCTGAAAGATATGCAAGGCAGACCCTTCTGCCTTTAATTTCTCAATATACGCCGAGTTTTGTGGGTGCTGGAAGAACTGATCGACCTAAATATTTTCCTCCTTTAGGACATATTGAGAAATCCACTGAACCAATAACCGAAACGGAAACCAGCACAGAAAAGATAAATCCGAAGATTAATGTGGTTAGTAATTTTGTTAAATTTCGAAATTATACATTTTTAAATCAACTAATGTACTTTTGAATGTTTAGACTTCACAAACGGAAAAACAAACAGAGACAAAAGCGTCAGAAAAAGTCAAAGAATCTTCTACAACGTCTGAAGAAACTTTGAATTTCACCTCTACCTCATCGACATTAAATGTCGATAGTTCTGAAAATAATCACAACGACTGGGTTCCAATTGATCGGGAAGCGAAACAAAATTCTAATTATGCAAAAGTTAATCACAATCTGAATATAACTCCTCAGGAAAAATCTCATACAGGTCGGTGGTTGAATGAAGATGGAGGCGGCTGGACTCCACAAGCTGAAGATGCTGATGCAGGTCCAGAAACAAAGATTGATGATTGGGTTCCGATAGTCGATAAGACTCGAAACGAAAAAGTTCACAAGATTTCCACAGTCCAAAATTCCGAAGGCAAAACAAGTCCTGGTTAGTTGATAGAAACATTTACAATCTGTTGAAAATAATTAGTATTTTAATTGAAATTTAAATCAATAAGAGAATTCCTTTTTATTTCAATTTCGCAACGTTTTCTAAAACTGAATTTTCATCAATGATTTCAGAAACGACCGAAAAAGAAAAGCCGAGCAGTGAAGAAGAGTCGAAAGAAAGTCTCATCAAAGAAAAAAAAATTCCAGAGAAATTAATTGAAGAAAGAATATTTATTCCTCTGATAGACTTTAAAGATACAGAAGGATTCGTCCCTCAAGCTGGATCCACAGAAAGTGAAATAACGTCCACCGAAAAAATTACAACTCATATTCAAAAGATCTCGCAAACAACGATTGCGAATATAATCGAAACTCCAGAGACAAGAACAGTTCTGTTTCCCTATATCTACGAACGCAAAAATGATCCCAGAACAAGATACATACCCTTAATTCCACAAGAGGATCTTGCCCTTCCCAAATCTCTCATCGAACGAGATCGGTAAACTAGTTTCTCTTACACGAGCTTTTACAAAAATACAGAAAAAATACAACAAAAATTACATGAATAAAATCAGTAGGTTTGTCACTGAAGAAGGCACAGTGATCAATCATTAAAAACTGTTAGATATAATTGCGACTGATTACGTAAGTTATACAAATTAAGACCAAGTAAATATTTTTCTATCACTTCTACACTGATAAATCTGCAAATCAAAATGAGAAAAGAACTAGTGTGATAAATTAGAATTGTCTTGAAATTTGATTTAATTATCTACCCATCGAAGTGAAAAAGTTGACAGTATTTATTAGTTTAAATCTATAAAAAAAAACTAGAAATGAATCAACGTAATTGTATAAACTATTATGAAATTGATTATATCCGACTCTAAAAATACAGCCTTAGGCTTAATATCACTTGTGATTGCTTTACGTATTTAAGAAGTGAGCATATCGTCCATTGAAATGAAAACTGAATTTTTTGAATCTCTATTTAAAAATTATTCTGAGGATCTGTATATAAATTGGCTATAGAAATAAACTTTAAGTTTTTTTCGTAAAAACTGGGAGCCCTTAACTTTATTTTCTCTTGTATATAGGAATCTTTACAATATTATATATATATATATATATATATATATATATATATATATATTCAGTTTCGCTGAAATCATTTTTTACGTTCGTTCGTTATTGTTATTGATTATTAATTGTTATTATTATAACTACAACTAGAACCGTCGTCGATATTCGTCGTCCGCGTTTTGATTTAATCCAAAACAGGCGAAACACAAAACCGAGCGCCTAGGACGCCAAACAATATTTAATCTGTTAGCTGACCAAGAAACCAGTCACGCTTAATGTCTGTTTTAAAATTTTTCATAAAGATTCTAAATAGGCAAGATTTTTCTACAATCCATTTCTATGTTAAAAATACCAAAAACGGTCAATCTCAAATTTTCGACTCATTAGAGACATTTTATAATCCCAATGAAAAAAGAGGGAGAAAAGGGAAAGAGACAACCTAATCACCTTTTTCTTTCTCTCTTTTCATTTTTGTGTACTTTTAGGGTAGAAATAGTTTGTTAAGAATATTCCTTATTTACAATCTTTGTCAAAAATATTTAATCTATTTGTATATACCATGCACCAACGCAAGGAGTCTCTAAGGGGCCACGTTACAGTATCTCTTTGAAAATTAATATGTACAGCAAGTTAAAACTTATGGAAGAGGCGATTACTCTGTACAATCAAATTTTAATCCTATTGCTGTTTTTGCTTAAAATAAATAAACTTCAATTTTTCTCATAATACTCCTATTGATTCAAATTTTATCCGCTTATCACCTACCAAACTTTTATCTACCTTTCGGATATGCTCGCTCCTGATATGTCCAGCTTTCAAAAATGCCCGCTTACGAAAAACTTGGTTCAAAGTTGCTCAGGTACCGTACCGCGTGGCAAAATAACAGCTTCTAAAATTCTAACTTAACAATAAAAACTGGGACAAACAACCACTTAATCGTGGCTCGTTGGAGCGCAAATACTGGAAATGAATTCAACTTCCGTAACAGGATACGAATTTAGTAAAACACGCAGTCTTATAGAACGGTTAACGATTAATTAGCTTAGTAAAAATTTGGTACAACATTTCCTAAAAACAGTACGACGGAACGATTCATTTTTGTTTATCAGTGCAAAGTTACACATTATTTCGGCTGGGTCGCTCTTGGATTTTTTGCGCGCTCTCTTCCTCACGCGAGCAATTTATTTTTGCCTACTTTCACTTATTCCTTTTGTTTCTTTTTTTTAGTTATTAATATTCAGCGTTAAAAACGCATTATTCAGTTAAAATCCACGATGTATACTTGTAATGGACAATTCCTTCTCAGGGTGGCCACTTAAATTGGAGAACTTAAGATGGAAAAAGATTAAATTTGAACGAAATTTAAATTAAACGTTAGAAATTTTCAAACGAAATACCATAAAATTCATCCATGTGCAATTCAAAGTATGCATTTGAAATTAAATCATTTAAAGTTTAAAATATATAAAAGTTAAGAAATTCAAGTTGAAATGATTCAAGTTGGAAAAATAAAAATTAAATAATTAATCTATTAATTTAATAATTAAAAATCTTCAATTATATTAAAGCTTTTTTTGTTATTCGATTTAAAATTTAAGCATTCGAAATTTAATCATTTTTAATTTAAATAGTATAAAATGTAAAATACACATTTTTGTCCAGCTATCAAATTCAAAGATTTTACAAATCTCATATTAATTGCAAATGCCTTTAACGAAATTACAATTTTTTTTATCATGTTGTAGTTTAGTGACCGCCCTGCTTCTAATTAATTGATTTTATAAATAGATTGCTTCGGGTACTTTTCGCCAAATCTGCATCGTACTCTTCAGTTTTTTTCTTCCTTAATATGCTAAATACTCAGTTAATTCTATCATGTATATATAATATTCATATATAAAATATAAGGCCGCCTCATTAATACACTGACTAGATCAGTTACATATATCCTCTTTTACCTTGGCAATCTCTCTGGTCGAAGTTTAGATTTCTCACCGACAAAAATACACAGACAACAAAATATACTATTTGTCTCTTAAATTCGGAGCACAATGCGCACCCTTCGAACACATCAATACGTTTTGCACATCGCATGGAGAATCGGAAGAGACCTCTTTTTTTCCAGAGACGGTCTTTATTCTTTAGCCTGTAGGAAAATGTGCTATTGAAATTTCTTTTGCTAAAGTAATGCAACAGGGCCTAGAAACCTTTTTAAAAATGTAAAAATAAATTGAAGAAATTTAAACTTCAGTGAAGAAAACTAATATCAAATTAAGATTCTCTCTTTCAGTTTTAGACCCTGGGAGGAAGTTATGCGTGTACAATATAGGCCTAGGGAAGTTTGTTCTACGATTTATGAAGACATCTGATATTTGACACTGTACTGACGCTGAAGCGTAGAACTGAGACGTCTGAAGCGATAAAATTCGAGGTAGAATCTAACGAAAAGCAAAAAAAAAAAAAAAAAGAATCTTCATTACTTCGTAAAAGAATAAAACTATTTAATGCTTAGTCGATGTTTATACAACATTACGGCGAACTATCAACGACTTGTTATTAAATCGAGAAAAGACGTAGCACGTGTTTTACCCTCCGTAGATTCTAAAAGAAAATTAGCGGAAGATCTATCAATATTTGAAGAAAAGAGCTGCTTACTAGGAACTATTTGAAATCAGAAAACGAAAGCAAAACGTTCCTGACCGATTGCGTGCTGCGCATAAAAGCTCGAATAGCATTGTATATTTCGTATAAATTCACATTGTAGAATATACTTAATTGAATATGAGAGACACATTGAGTCGTAAAAATTAAGATCACAGTCAATAAAATTTCTGAGCAATGTTTACTTCTAATTAGCATTTTATGCGTAACACGCTCATTTTTGGTTGAGAATTTTTTTTACTTGGACTCTTTAGTTGGACTAAAATAGTTAAGCGATGGACGAAGCATCGAATAACCTTCATTTTCATCATTTTTTGTCAAAAAGGGGCAGTTTGCTCCTCACCGCGCCTTCACAAACAACTAATCGATGAGCCGCCGAAATGTTGCAAAGTGGCATCGAACCCTCTAAACTCGCTCTTAACAAAGCCATTCGATTGGCACCGACATCGAATCCATGATCACCTAATCTTAAACTACCTGATGTGGCCTGCTTCCTCTCGAAATACTCAACGATTTTTGAAATCGTTTTGCTAGTGGATCCAATTCCACTCAGTCTATCTTCCCAACAAGAAGAATCTCCACCTCCTAGACTAGCTATGTCTTCAGAAGAGTCTGTGTATATTGAACTCGTCCTGTGATCGTCGAGAAGGAAGAGACTGCTGGCGGCTGAACTACTCAAGGTGGAAGCGTGACGACGATTTGGAGGCTCAGGACTCAAATCCTCTCCAACGCAACTCCAGAATCCGGATTCACAGCTCCCTCGACGTCTTGGCTCCCAACCGTCTCGGAAAAGCGGATGAGCAAAGAGACAAGCTGCACCGACCTTTGTCGCCACCTGGAAAATAAAACAAATTTGATGAATTATTCTTGTGAATTTACATGTATATAATAAATGAAAATAATTATGATTCTATTGGGAAACGTAATGTATATTTAGAAATACCTTCTTCTCCCACTTTTTTCTAGCAGTTGGACTGCTAGGTTCAGAACTAGGTTTCTTCCTCTCGAGGATTTTCGCTATGCTGTCGTTCTGAGCTGGTTTGAACTTTGAAGGTACGCCGTCGGTGATGCTGGCCCTGACATCTTCCAGACTCGGAAGCTCCAGACAACTTGAAAACAGATCCCCGAGAATTTTCTTAACACCGCCTAAAGCGTGGAATGGATTCGCTGTCATTGGCCTGTAATGTGGATCTCTTCTACTAGCAAGTTCCGCTACTCTCCTCGCAGAGTGGCACCTTGCCTTATCAGAAGGCGTTGCATTAACGCATCCTCTCGCATCAGCAGAGAGACTTCTGAGTCTAGCTGTTCTGCGTTTTGATGATCGACCTTCTCTCACGATTTCTTCTACACTTGACATCAAGGCTGGATCCACAGATTGACGTTTTCCTAAGTTACCCTGGCTGTCCTCCTCATAATTAGCGATAATGTTGTCTAGAATCGAACTAATCTCTGGAAACGTTGGCCTCGATTTTGGCTCGTACTGCAAAAAAAAGATGTTGAATCAGATAAAAAATTCTTCATAAAAGAATATATGGCTTTACTTTTCTTGGATATTTTTTGTATTAATTTTTCAATATTTTCTCACCGTGCAACAGTGAAAGGCCAGCTGTAAAAAGGCAGGTGGTGGATCAGCAGCTGCACAAATCTCCGCAACTGCTAGATAATCAAGTCCAAAATTATCCGAGCGTGGTAGAACATCAGGATCAGCGGGTACTCGGCCGATTAATTCGCAAACGACGATGCCGAAAGAAAAGATATCGGATCTGTGATCGTACCATTGACCTTTGAGACATTCAGGAGACATCCAGTAAGGACTTCCAACAGTGCTAAGTCGATAACCCGAACTGGGATCTGGAATTTTTGCTGCCAATCCAAAATCTCCAACAACCGCGCTCATTTCACCTGAAGTTTCGTCTTTTTTAATAAGAACGTTCTTTGAAGTAAGATCCCTGTGAAAGATCCCACGACTATGTAGATATGCCATCCCTCGAGCGACGTCCCTTGCCAGATTCATCCTGATTAAGTGGGACAATGATATCTGTTTTGCCATTATCAGCTGCTCTAAACTTCCACCATTTATATATTCTGTGAGAGCGTGGAGTTGACCTTCGTGAACACAAACTCCCATAAATCTGCAACAGTCATTTTTTAAAGTAATTAGCAAAGTAGGTATTGAATCAAAAAAATATCCAAAATTTAGACAAGCATAAAAGTTTAAATAATTTCCTTACCTTTTTCATTTCTAAATGTTTACCGATCAGGAAATTTTACATGGTTTTCCAACTTTTCAAAACTCAGAATTAAATCTGGTTATACTTCTAAATTCTAAACAAAAAACTAGTTGACATTTTTGTTCCTGTGAGGAATTTAATTACTTTCAACTACATCAGAAAAAATATAATGTCAAATATCTGATGTTGAAAAACGAGTTTAGAAGTTTAACTTGAATGATAGAAAATAGTATCAGAATCATATAGTTCAAAATGAACGAATTAATCATTCTGGAACAAACCAGATCTCCATAAAATGGTAAACATTTTAAAGGAATTTGAGTCATTGTTTTATATTTAAACCTGGTAATTAAAACCATCTAAGAATGAACAAAATTGCTTCCTGCTTTTGTCTATTTTACCTTAATAGTTTCAATGCTAAATATTTTTGAACTTTATTCAGTTTTTCTCACTCACACATCGAAACTTTAAAAATAGCATAGTTTCTAGTTGAAAGTTTTCAATCTCGATTGATATCGATTTTTTTAAATATATAAAAATCCTCCGAGATTGGTGTACTTGTGATCTATTTCCATGAAAAGTGAACGACCTTCTCTTATTGAAGGTTTGCGACCCAGTTGACCGGAGGCGCCTCAGGACGAGTTAAAAAAAATCTTTACACAGAAAAAAATTTCTTTTTAATCCGATTCTTGAGGAGCCTCGATTCGAGAAATGCGATTATAGAACTGAAAGGTATAAAACTCGAAGGGTACTTACTAGGTAAGCAAGTAAAACATCGGGTGAATCGAAGCGATAAATCGATAGATTGTCCGATTGAACGGCTTTACCAGTTCTCTCCTCAAAATAAACGTACTGAATCTACGGTGCAGTGTCTTATCGATTTTCTTACAAGTGAATTCACTTCTATGAATTTTAACGACAACCATAAAACACCGCAAATGTGAGTATTAATTGGATCTCGTCTTCAGTTGCGAGTAAACACTCTTTATTGAAAGCAATTTACAGCATTTCCACCACAACAAACATTCCTGACTGTAAAGGTCGACGACGAGAGATTAATTTCGAGACTTCCATCGACTAGACACTATTATTTTTATAAAAGTTCAGTGTCTCGTTCCCATTTCAAAGAGGCTTCGTAAAAATTCACTTTCGTGCGTAAGCGGCACTTGATTTTCTCCACAAGTGATCATCAAATAGTATGCATTTCATCTTTGAAATTCGCGCGATAATTATCGCTGGCAAGATATGTAAGAAGGACGATTTCTTTTTCAAATTTCAAGAAGCTAATTTATGAAAGTGGATTGGTGGAAGTAATTAGTTCAGTTTCGGTTTAAAGTTCCGTCGTCCAGATAAATTTAATTCTCAACGTTGCTCAGCAATTAAAACTAAAATAAGTTTCAAAAGTACATCAAATTTTATCGTTTATAAGAAAAGAATTTGACACCACAACCATTATAAAAAAGATTTAACACCCTAAATGAAGTAGAACGTCCAACTTGATCATCTAAGACATTATCTACCAAGGTCAGTAATATTATAGCACAAACCTTACTTTTTAGGAAAATCTCTGCAGAGACTTAAATTACCTGAGAATATTCTGGTGACTGAGCTTGTTCATCAGCTGGACCTCCTTGAGCATATTCGGTCTGTTGGCCGGAAGTTGGTTCATTTTCAGGACCATCACCTGACCAGTTACTTTGTGGGTGACCTAGAAAAGAAGGAAATAGATGGTTCTTGAGAAAATGCTAATTCACTCACTACTTTACTAATAAACGCTCTTCTGGTTTACAGCTGCTCGAATGCACAAAAGTATTTATCTACTAAAGGTATTTCAAGGTCGATTAATCGTAAAATAGTGTTTCATGAAATTCAACTCTTTCCTCAGCTATACAAAGTTAAGTTTCTATAAAGTGTAGTTTCTAAAATAAATAATTAACATCCAAAGAATATCGAACTTATATTGCTACTACTGGGACCATTTTTAATTTCATCAAGCAGAATGAGGAACTTCAATAACAAGAAATCAGTGGCTTTTGATTTCTTTTTTAATAAATTGTCGCTGATCACGTCCTCTGGCTCTTTAATCGACCAGATGCCAGTTAACCCAGTGGTTTCATTAATAAATGTCTCTCGTGAGAACGGCTTTGAATTCTCACGTAGACTTCTGAACGAATCACGTTTTCAGATTCGCATCGCATGCAGTAGCGAGAGTGTCTCTCTGTCTTCGACAATGTCTTATTATCCTTGAAAATCGCCAGGTTACCAGAACGACCGACTTCAGTAATGTCTTAGATTACTTTAGACATAATAGTTATTAAGTCTATGCCTTCGGCGTTTCAGGATAATTGCGAGATCGAAGCCTCAATTATCAAAATAATAAGATTGTCGTGCTGATTCGCCACTTAGTTTCATTGTTTTTTTATTCAGAGTCTTGTCAGACTGAATGGAGCCTTTGAGGTCATTCGGAAAACAATGATCTTATTTTCCAGTGAAAGAAAATGCTGACCCAGATTTTTTATCTCTTTTGAAAAAGCTATTTCGCAATTCTTTTAAATAAACAGACTAAGCTCAGTCTGTTTATTTCTCAGTCTGTCCCCTATTTTTCGCCATTTTTAACAAAAGTTTCCCTTTTTCCCTTAATTTCGAATCTGAAAGTTTTCAAAACTTAATAATTTGAATTTTAAACATTGGTAAAGATAAGAATAGCCGACAGAAACGTTGTAAAAAACTGGATTTTTTATTAGAATTTCTTCCTGCAAAACTATAAACTAACCGCAATATCATGCGGAAACATATAACCGAGAGGTAAGAAAACATTAAGCGACAATGTAATCGTCTGCCAACAAGAGTCAAACCGTGGAAAATTTTTTCAACTCGAGATCTTGCGATGAAAGTTGAGGATCGAAAGAGATTCTGGCGAGGATTCTTTGGCAGTGGATGACTTACTTGGGTTCAAGCCAGGGGATGACGAATTCGTCGATCCGACGAATAAACAGAGAAGCGTCGTAAATCGGCATTTCGCAAAGAGGAGCAGAAGTGAAAACTCGAGGAATTCCTTGAGCTCGTTTTTCGTCGCTTCAATAAAATGACATTTATCTTTAGCTCTATAATCAAATTTTTTCCTGTAAAAATATTGTTAATAATTGACGAAAACTTTTAAAACAGGGTAACAACTCAAAGTAGAAAATATTTCAACTTGAACAACTTCAAAGAGAGGCTAATCAAAATTAAAAAGATCGAAGTAGGTTAACGATGTTTATTCAAGATTGTTTGTTTCGATAAGAAGTTAATTGCAATATTTAAGCTCGAAAAAATTGAAATAAAAGGAGATTTATTTCAACAATGCATGTGGTCTAATCTATATGTGTAACCTGGTGAATCATACTTGCAACGAGTGAGTAATTTTAAAATTAAAAACATTGGCGAGGGTTACCTAATTTCTATTACAGAAAATAACAATATTTTTTCTCGGAATTTTTTCTATTTTTTACTTCTACATTAAAATAGTGTTTACAAATAAGCTAATTTTGTGAACTTAATTCGAAAATTATATATTGTAAGTTCCTCCTCTTGTCGATTTTAGTATTTCACAGAATGGAAGACTGCAAAACAAATCCGGAAGAGATAACGATAACTCGGAGATAATAAAATGAAGAAGGAAAACTGAATTCAACGAACTGCTGCCTACACGAGTTTTGCAAAATAAAAATAATATTATAAAAACGTAAGTAAATAATTTCTTGTCACTTCAAAAGACAGTACATACAATAAATACAATAAATTGTAAATAAAATCTGATTCAGACGAGAAATCTTGGAATAAAGTATGCAATTTCCTCGAATGACTCGATCGTGAAATTTTGATGAACTTCCTTTTTCGCGTGACTGCTCCCTACTTTCTCTCCAAGTCTGGGGAATAAGAAATGTATAACAGAACATACACGCATGCATAATTTCTGACAGTGCAAAATACATATATAATTTCGCAAGTGAAGGATGTCATCTTCAAGTGATAACTCGTTGACTGAGAAACTCGAACCTCACGTCACAAGACCAAAAAATAATAATTTTCGAATTATCGCATTTTGTCTCGATGTCGAAATTTCTTGTCGTCTAAACTGAATTCTTCTCTCTAAACAAATTTAGAGAAGAAATTTTGAAATGCAAGTTTGAGTTCCTTACAAATTATTTAATAAAATGTGAACAAGAATCGGATTTCTGAAGGAGAGTGTTGGAATGAGGAAATTGTTGTCAAAGTGTCAAAATCCGCACCTGCGCTTGGCACAGCAGAATTAAATTCTTTGGCTGTGGGGAATTTTGCTTAAATTTCCCGTGGAATGATTAATAGAAGTTATCATTTGTGGGTGAAAAATGATTCAACTTGAGTGGAAAGTTGACTGCAAGAGTCTTTCGATATGTTTTGTGCAATAATTCGTTTCTAAGAAATAAATATCAATGTAACTTTTTATGTGTCTTTTCTATGTAAAAAGTATTTCACAGTAAATCTTGATAATGAGAGGATATGTCTATTTTGCAATCTCTTTGATTATTACCAATAGTAAAGTAGTTTTGCAAAAATTATACATATACGTTAATTTCCAAACGTATTAAGTAAGAAGTTACAGAAATTATATGTAAACAATAAAAAACTGTTAAGAAAATTATATTTGTCTGATAAGTTATTATGATTCTTTCATAAATGAACTGGATCGTATAAATAGATTTTATGACAAAATATAATATTCTGAGTCAACAAATTGTTCGACATTTAAACTAGCAGATATAAATACTTTGACATTTAATAAATGTGTCTTAATGTCTGTTGTACAGACAACAGATTTCTGCATTATTCAATTCAAGTTACGACAATATTTTAAAAATGATAAATTGTACTTTTTCATTAAATAAGTTCATTTACTGAAAAAGTTTTACTTTTACTTTTTCATTTCTCTCCGTAACATTTCGTAACAGGTTTTAGTATAATTGGCACAGTTAAAAACTCGTTTAGCTTGAGAGTTCACTTATGCTTTACAATGTAGATATTATTTAACAAATCAGATTTGAAGGGTTTGAAGAAACTAAAGTTTAGAAAATCATTTGATACATATTTGTTGTACTCAAAGTCAAATAAAAAGGTTAACAATGTCGCAAAGTGATGAATAATTTCTTGTTAAGAGCAATCAATGAATTTTAAAAATTCAGACACCAACTGGTTGCACAGCTTTCAATTTTGTTAGAATTTATCAATTTGTTGGTTGCATTATGGGATTAAATTTCACACAAACTTTCAGAGAAAGTTCTAAAAAATATCGATCAGGAGAAATGATTATTAATTTTCAAACATTGCAGTCTGACTTTCTTAATATGAGGATTATATTTTGAAATTAAGTAAAATATTATACATTTTCGTCAAATATTTTATCAAAAAATCATTTTAAAGAGTTTACTTAATGAAGTTTTCTATCGTGTTTTCAGATAACAATATCGATTTGCTTACTGTTTCCAGAATTAAAATTAACAGACTGTTGCGTCGTAAAATTTGAATTACGAATGAAGAGTATTCCACAGTTTCAACTTCCGGTCGGGAAGCATATCGCCTAGCTTCGGAAATCTGTTTAGAAATCTTAAGAAAGCGCAAACCATTGTGCCGCATCTTTCGCGTACGATGTAAACGGCTTCCTGTACCTCCGAAGGCACAATTGCATGCAGATCTTGATGTAAGTGTAAGTATACATATGTATGCATTTATTTACGACCACATATGTGCTCTCAATTCGCATTTCTAGGCGCGAGACCGTTAACCCAAGAATCATATATTTTAATAACTGAATATTAAATTTTAATATCTAGATATTATATCTAAATATCTACAAAGTCGTCCCATAGTTTAATAACCAAATATTAAGGTTTAAAATCCAGTTTCTCCATGAATGAAATTCCACAATATCTTGAGAAACCGCTCAAAATTTCAGAATACCTGTAAATTCCCTATAATCCTTCACAATCTTCTATAATCTATTAAATTAACTATATTAACTACTAACTGTTTCAAAATGCCTACTTTTTCAGAATTTATAATTCCTAAAACATAAAAATTCAAGAAAAAATTCCCAGTCATTTCCCAACTTTTTCCTGGTTATTAGAATTGAATAAAATCAATACTTTCTCATTGATAATGATAGAGTATTAATTTCTTTTGATTGATTAACTAGTACTAAGACTTTCAGTTGAAATTGAACGATTACAATTGAAGAATTGAGAATAGCATTACGTTAGATGTTTTTGCATATATAAAAATATCCACTGTCAAATTTGGGATTAAAGAACAGTTTTAATTCTTATTGTAGTTTGAGATCCGTAAAATGGCGACAATTAGGAAGAAATAGGGCAAAATTTTTTTAGAGAAGAATACACGTTTTTCTGGGTTGACAGCTGGTTACCGAGGAAAAAGAGAAAAAGATAAGAGGTGACCGGTGGAGAGGACCTTAATGAATCGTCAGAGGAACGAAAATGAGCGAACGAGCGTAAGAGGCTCATTAGAGAGTGTTCGTACTCCATGGCCATCACGGCGTGACCGGCTTTCTCGTCTGCTTCCAACATTTTTATTGCAGAAGGAAATGCCGAGCCGTACTCTTGAGTCACAGGCAAGGTCGTTTCCAATGGCCGCCCACGCTAGAAGCATCCAGTTACGTCTTCGGCGACCTGTGCTTCGAATGTTTATAATTCTTCAAATTTCCATCAACAAATTGCATCCGTCACGCTCGTCACTCTTAACGTCACTACCTGCCTGATGTGTCTTATTTTTTTCAACCGAATAAAACAATATGAAAATATTTACAAACATGATCCAAAAATAAAATCTGGTTAGATGAGAATCTTTGAATTACTGAACTTGAAGTATTCTTAACTTGAAACTTTCACGTTAAAAGAATGATTGATTGTTGAAGAAATTTAATCGGACCAAAATAATTGTGTTCTTGGATCCAAAAATAACAATCAAATTGTAAAATGGAAAGGATTCTTCAATTATAAAGGCTTCACAAATGTAAAGTTTTGAAATTTTGATAAAACTAGGAAAATTCCAGAAACAGTTATAACTTTATATTCACTGCTGAGAAAGAACTTCGAGAATGACCATAAAAATAGATAAAAGAGGCCTATGTAAAAGATGAGGATAGTAAATCTAAAGAAGGTATTCACCAAATCCAACAGATAGTCTTTGATTTATATTCAATTGATATATAAACCAATTTCTTAACAATACGACCTTTCTAGACTCGGTATCTACAGAATATTTTTACTTTCTCATCAGTCTTGGCACTCATGAGAAATTACATTGTATCTGGGCATGAGAAAGTATTTTAATCGTGTGAGTCTTCGTGTCTGAGTTTTTAGCGGAAGTGCATATATTAGAAGTAAATGCAGGCAAGAAAACAACAAAGTTCACCTGTTGATTTCATTAACTTTCGACGATGCCAGGTTGTCTACTCTTGATTTTTCTATTTGGAAAGAAAAAAGGGTGGCATGTGTCTTTAAATTCACGTTCTCAGACCTAATTTTCCAAAGGAGGTGCATTTATTAAAAAAAAAAATTAATTCAAGTAATCTAAACAATATTTTTAAAAAGAAATATTTGAATTCCTTCAAATCTGAGGCCAGTAATTTTAGAAGAGTTATTTTCGTAGAGACTAAATATTTCAGTTCAGAATAAAAAAGCTGTTATGTTTTTGTCAAAGTATTGATTTTAGTTAAAATTTAGCACTTAATTTTATAACATCGCGACTCGACTAGAATTTTATAACTTCCGCGAGTTAAAATTCGCGTTATTCGACGTGTTCTGTAATCCTCAGCACACAATCTGTTCAATTCCTACCTCAATCAAGTCCACATTCTACATTCAGAGAAACTAACCAAAATAGCAGTTCATTGTCCGCCAAACAGGTATATTCATTCATCGGTTATCGACATTCGATTGTCGCTTTCGCCTGAAAGAAATAAAAGGCGATTTTTTAACTTTAGAACTTTTAGAATTCTAGCACAGATAATTATCAACTTTATTGTAATTTCATTCATAAAATTGCAGTTCTTCTAAACTGCAATTTTGTTGTAATGAAGAAAGAAGGGAACTCGAAAACAGTTTGCAGCTAAAGAATTATAATTCAACATAGGGAATATTGTGTAATATAACATTATTGCATAAACAGCCTCCCATCAAAAAAACACAACGAGGGCTGGAAAAAATCCGCAAATTGCATAGTAGTATTAATACCCGAGTGCGTAGTACGTTTTGCATAATTCAAAAAGCGGCATGTCTGTAGGACGTTCCATTGATATACAATGGAAAGTGATTAACAAGACATTATCTTCAATTTCTACATCTAATCTTCTTAGGCAAAAATAAAGTTTCAAGCTTGCTCAAATCATTGACTATCTATAGGGAAACCCCGGAAAAACTGTCTTTTCAAGTTGTCTATTTTGAAGTTAAATCTTGCCCAGCCTTGCAGAAGAGTCACCTGGAAATGAACGTTCATGAACTTCGACGTGAACGGAATTAAGAAATGCAAGAGCTTGACCTTGAAGAGGCCTTGAAAGCGGATTTTTAAGTAGCACGCAACCGAATACAAATTAAACCTTCCAGTCATCTCGTCTCTTAAATCGACTGCTGTCACAACTTCAAGACCGGATATAAGCAGCGATGGTAAATTTGAAAGGAATCGGATAACCGATCATTCCGTGGAGGAAATGAAGAGTTGCTTCAATACAACTATTAACCTCTTCACTACTGCATTATTCGAGAACAGATAATGTGCATGAGGTGTGCCATTTCTGCTTTCTTGAGGTGTAGAACGAGCTGAGATTAAGTTGTACCCACGCGATCTATTTTCGAGGCGCCGGGCTTCCATTGGCCTCCCACTTGTCACCCTTCTCACTCTTTATCTCATTTTTGCTCTCTCTAACTCTCTTCCCCTCATTGTACAAATGTACAAATGTACAAATGTACAAATGTATAAATGTATCCATAGCATCAGCCATCCACCCACGTGAGTAACGATACGCCCAATTTTTTTCTGTCTCAGTGCTGGCGACGATCAAGTCAAATGACAGAAAAAACAAGACCTCAACTTAGGATATTTCACTTTCCTCGAGCCTTAATATTTTTCTCCAGGCTTCCAAAATTAGATGACGTGAACTCGTTTCCACTCGAGTCACTGTACTTTAATCTGTTGTTCGACCTTTTGCTTCATTTCGGAGACGATCTCCTTCAGAGATTAATTTTCGGTTTTTTGCAACTGATGCAATCTTTGGACACTTCAAGACTTGCTTTAATAATCTGAACGGTTAATTTAATTTTCAGAAATTGACGTTTTCCGAGTAATGTTTTACAACTGGATACAGTAAAACATTAAACTAGACTCAAGTTCTTGAAAACTAACGTATCAACCTGATCCCCGTTAAGCGTGATTCTAGTTTGCAAAAACTCTCGAGGCCGGAGTTCTCAGCCTTATGTAAACCTTACGAATCTAGAATTCTAATTGCTTCAGCATATAGTCGAAAAGCCTAATCAAATCTTCAAGATTACGATGAGACTGAAGTTTGCAACGTTTACAACAATCGAAAATAAACATTTTTTTTTTTCTAAAACATTCAAAGTTTCCCGATGGAAAGTAGTTTTATATAACCCAGTAAATGACCTAACAAGTTTCAACCTGCCCTCCACACCCCCCGGCGAATTTGAAACTCACACTACTTTATTCCTTAAAATTAAAAAATTCACCAAAACTACCCTAATTCGTTGGGTCAAAATTTTTTTGCTGATAATAACTCTTCTCAATGCCAAAAGACACTCCAAAAACTTTCATCCCCCTTATTCATTTGGAACTCACCCCCATGTCACCCATTAAACCAAAAAGTTTTTGGTGAATATGATGGGATGAGTTCCAAATGAGCTGGAGGGATGAAACTTCTTTGGGTGCCTTTTAACAATTAGAAGTTTTATTATCAGTAAGAAAATTTTTACCCAACGAATTGGGAAATTTTTTATGAATTTTTTCGGACTAAGGGGTGATGTGGGGTGAGTTCCAAATGAATTAGGGGGATGAAAGTATTTGGGGTGTCTTTTAGCCATGAGAAAGCCTATTATCAGCTATAAAATTTTAACCCAACGAATTAGGGTAACTTTGGTGAATTTTTTAATTTTAAGAGATGAAGTAGGGTGAGTTCCAGATTCGCAAGGGGAGGGAAGGTTGAAACTTTGGTGGGTCATTTTTTGGGTTGTATAAAACTACTTTCCGTCGGAAAATTTTGAATCTTGTATGTTTTAGAAAGAAAAAATGTTTATTTTCGTTTATTGTAAACGTTGCAAACTTCAGTCTCATAAGATTACGAGAATTCATTTATAAAGCTATAGACTGATTATATTATTTAATTCCTTAATTATCATATATGACTAGAAAATAATTTTCATCCTGAGGAATAACAATTTTTGTTATCTCAATGGATTATGATGCACCTGAAAATTAACTAATGCGCCTAAATGAAATTTTGGCACATGATATAGATGGCTCATGTGCCAAGAATGCAACCTCTGAGTAGACCCGCGACCCCACCTTTACGATCACCAGCTGATTCGATGATAGAAAAAATTGAACGAGCATTGATCTCAACAATTATTGACCTTTCGGGGACCTCCTCAAATTTCTTTGTAAGACTTTAGTATCAAAAATTCATTTATTTTTAAGAATATTTTTTTAAAAGTATCACCGTTTAAATTGACCTTTCACAAAAATGAAGACCATGAGAATTACAATCAGCAATTCAGAGAGGCCACATTACCAGTTAAGGGGATAAAGAATTTCAGCCAGATCCAATTTTAGTATAAGGTCGTTTAATTATAAGTTCATTGACATCTAAAACAATCAATCGTATTTATTTATAAACTCACTCATTAAGAAAAACTGATTTCAAAACCTTTACCTTTTGAATCTGAATTCCAAAGTTGGGTTTTTTTCTCAATGGTCATAGATGAATTTTGAAGTAAAAATAGTTGTATTTTTTTATGGGGTTTTATCAATCCACGTTCAAGTGAAAAGAGATAAAATAAGAATACTGTCGAAAACAGGAAAGAAAGAGGAATTTATAAAAAAAAGGGGGGGGGGGGAAATGTGGAAGAAGTAGAGCAGATAAAAGGGCGCAAAAACGAAGCGTATTTTTAAACGATTTTGCAGCATCTGAATTGGTTTTCTTTTTAACAGAAAATGGCCCTATTATTTTTTTTTCAAATTCATTCTGACAAACCCAAATTACATAAGATTTTTGATCGAAAATTTCCAAGATTGCAAATCTATCTTTAGGCGAATAAGAGTGCTCGTGATGCGCTTAGGAATTGCTACGTTCATCGCAAACAGTCAATTTCCTGTTGACCTATTTATAACGTCCCTTGCTAACATACTTGTCAAGGTTCCCAGGTCGTACAGTAATTCAGTTATACTTTCAGAATGACCGCTGCATTCACAAGAAGAAGCGGTAAAATGCATGAACAAGTCTATTTGTAAAATGAAATGGAATTACGTAAAATCGTTTTTGCATCCTAATAAAAAAAACAAAAAACACCAAGCTTGGTGCTCGAGCAAGATGATTACGTTAGAATGAGAATATTCATAAATAATCCATCAAGAACTGCAAACGAGTTCCGCGACCTGTCAGTCTCACAAGTTCAATGAGGTTACCATATTCCTGTCCCAATTATTTACTCGTTTTATCGTGCGAAAGTTATTTAATGACATTTGCTGGAAACATTAAATTTACAGAGTAGACAAAATGAAAAGAAAAATTGAGAATCAATTGAGTCTACCAAGTTTTGAAGATTCATAATTATAAATAAGAACTATTGAACCTACTTGAATGACTTTTTTCTTATCTGTGAACATAATTCTATTGGAAAACAAGAAAAAAAGATTGCAAAGATCAAGGTAATATTTTATTTTTGCACGAAGATCAAATTACCAGTGGCGAGGAAAAACTCGAAGCCGATCGAAGATCCGTTTATGGCATTAATGCTCTTACAAAAACGATCAAGGTCAGAGCTAATTGTCTCTAATAATCAAATAAATGCTGATCTTCGAAGAAATAATGCTGACTTGGATGAAACAATTATTATCGATCCTAAAACGATCCAGGAAAGATCTTTTATGTACAATCAAAGTAGATTAAAAAATGTTAAATAATAGAGTTCTAATCTCTTCATCTAAGATTTGATATCCAATTTTCAAAATGAGTTTTATTTAAAATATTTGAAATTCGTGCTCTAGTTGTTTTTCAGTGAAGAAAAGAAAGTTAAATATTAAGCCTGATTAGCTGGCTAGAGGTGTTTTAAAATGTAATATTCATGACCCATGAAATGAATCGTAAAATTTAATTTTATACCTAATATCACCATCAAGAGATAATCACTATTAAATAGTTTATGATAGGATGTCTTTATGACCTTAAACGAGAACTTCACTGCTTTTCTATTGGCTAAGGCTTCTTTTAATAATTTACAGGCAATAAATAAGTAAATAAACCATGTGAAATAAAAAATTTCCTTCGTTGTTAAATGCCACAAGTAAAGAAAAATGGTTATTTTTTGTTATTCATTTAGATGGAAATTATTTCTAAATAAAAACTATAATTTTATGAAAAGAGAAACAAATAGAATTTCTATCGTATAAAAAATCGTATTTTGGGATCAAAAATTGGAATCTAAAATTTGGATTATTTTAACAAGCTTTGAGTCAAAAAAATTAAATAAAAAATGACAAATACATTCCACGAAGGACGTTTCTTGAATCAGGTGTAACGAGAGTCAACGAGTCGGAAGAATGTGATTTACGTAACAAACTTGTGACAGACTGAATGTAGTGAGTATGTATTTTTATGTTGCAATAAGTAAGTCGTGGCGCCATTTAATGTAAAGTCTTTTTTTTTTTTTTTTTTTATTGAAACACAGACTTACAAAAATTGGGCAAGAGATTTTCAGTCAAAGAAGTGAAGATCTCTAGTTTAGTAGTTGCAAGACTTTTTGAAGAAGAAAACTCATAATCAGCTTTAAAAATAAAACTATAAAAGTTTCGAGATAATTGTGATTGCAAAAAAAGACTAATTATATCCCATTCTTACCTGGGCCACATTAAGAAATACATATATTTACTCCGATTAAGTACGCGATGAATTAGTATCATCAAAACCGGCTCAGCATTTCTAACTTATCTTATCTTTGCAATACATATTAAAGTGCAAACGAAAGATAACATTTTTACATTCTCATCAGAGAAGGTATTAGATTTGTGCAAAATTTCCCCCCCCC
>CAJFCO010000444.1:1871380-1977557 GCA_904066015.1 Synergus gifuensis
TCTTCCATTGCGATTTTGAACAATATCTGGTGCTTTGTAGCAGGTTCCAGGTATATTTTTAAATTTACTAGAAATTATATTTAAAATAATTCAAAATTAATCAGTATCATTTTTTAAATGAAAAGATTTGGTGAAGAAGATCCCAAAGTTCGGGAAGTTTTGGAACTGATAAATAATAATACTAAACAGAGCAGTTTAACGTGGTTCATTTTGGACTATCTACCATTTTTAAGATACGTTATTCCAGGATATAGTGGATGTTCAGAATTTATGGAAAGACATTCACGTATATGGATATATTTTTTGGTAAAAATGAAGAAAATAGTTTTAAAAATATACGTGAAATCTTAAAAATAAAATAATGAATTAAAATATTAAAATAATAAATTTCAGGATGAAATTCTGCAACACAAAATTACAAAAATCGATAGTTTTTCCAGAGATCTGATTGACGCATACCTCGGAGAAATGGACAAACAAGAAAATGAATCTACCTCTCTTTTAACTGGTATATTTAATAAACTTAAATTAATAGTTGAAAAACTCTGAATATAAAAATTTAAAAAAAAATTAAATTTTTTCTGTTTAAAGAAGCGGAACTAGCTGCCCTCATTAAAGACTTTTTTGCTGCTGGAGTTGAAACAACTAATAATAGCCTCGGATTTATAATTCTCTATATCGCCATAAGAAAAGATGTACAAGAAAAATTACTTCTGGAAATTGATGGGGTAATTGGAAGAGATTCATTGCCTTCTCTTGCTTCCAAATGCAAGTGAGTATAAATATCAAAACAGTAAAAATACTGAGGTAATAATATAAATATAAAATTTGTATAAAATTAGCATAAAGACTTACTTTGATATTGAAAAGATTACCATACGTGAATGCAACTATTGCTGAAGTTTTGAGAGTTGCAAATATCGCACCAATCACTGTCAACCATCGAGCAATGACTGACTCCACATTAATGGGATACAAAGTAAAAAAAAATGATATATTATCTGCGAATTTGGTTAGTGTTCACATGGATAAGAAGTATTGGGGAGATCCTGAAATATTTCGACCTGAAAGATTTATTAATGAAAAGGGAGAATTTGTAGACGATTCTTGGCTGATTCCTTTTGGTGCAGGTAATTGTTAATAGATTATTTGGTATCATTATCAATTAAAAAATAAAGCCAAAACACACAGTCTTGCTAAATCAAATAAACATATATAAAATTTATATAACATACATGTAATTGCTTTGCTATGTTCAGTTTTTTATTTATTTTTTAAATAATGTTGATTCTTATTTATATTCCAGGTCGTAGAAGATGCATAGGTGATGTTTTAGCAAAGCATAGTTTACTTTTATTTACAATTTGTCTCGTACAAAAATTCCAATTTGAATTGGCTCCAGAGGAAAATGTTCCCTTCTTAGCACTTAAAGATGGTTTTATAGCTGTTCCGCCGAAATGTAAGCTATTTATAACTAAAAGATAGTTCTTTAGAAATTTTGAAGATATATATGAAATTTTGAATACATATTAGAATAAAACATTGTTTATACTAATAAATATTTAAGGGGATATAATATTAATTTTTTTACATAAAATAGCTCAACGCAGAAACTGGGATATAAAGAGTAAAACTTTGTTGAATTGAAGTGAAGAGTATATTGAAAAAAAACATGTAATTTGAAAGCTTTTATGATTTTAAAATCACTTGGCTATTTTTGTGAGAAAGTTCATCATAGGTAATATGGGTTTCCAAAGATTCCAAGATTCTTTTCCTGGATTTTCGCTGGATGAAAGTTCATCATTAATTTCCAAACAATTTTTCTGATTAGGTAAAAGTGGTAACCACTTTGTGTTTATCACGTCATCAATTTTTGGTGTTGGATCCCTAAACAAATTTATGTTTAAAAGAATGATTAAAACACTCAAATAAGTGTAAATTAAAAACTCACCCAGTTTTGGCAAAGTTGGTCCACATTTTTGTCATGCGTTTCATCGTTACGTAATCTTTTGTTCCCTTTTTTAATTGTCTTTCGCTACCTAAAAGAGGTCTATAAAATAAGAAGTAATTTTCTTCAGCATGATCAGCACCTAAAATAAATAACATTTTTAATAATTTGTATGATGTGTATTTTTAGATTGATTTATAAGTTGATCAACTTATACCTTTAATATTTTCGTTAGCTGGAACTCTCTTTACAAGAGAGCTTTCGGCACAGTATGAAAATCTGTATAAATAGGTAGGTGTCTTGCGTTCCATTTGTCTTTCGACTATTAGTTGAATTCCGTTAACAAACAAATAATCTCCTCTGTACTGAATTAGATTTTCTCGTTCTTTAAGAGTTATAGGTTCATTTTTAAAGTAAAATTCTTTAATTTCTTTTGCAATTTTAGGAACTTTTGTTCTGTCAATTAAATTCAATTCGGAATCAACTTTCTCCTCAAATTTATCGTTTAGCTTCTTAAACATTTCCACTTGACTACCTGATAAACAATTATTAACATAATTATGAACGAAATTTTGCATTAAGGGTGTTGGAGCCATGTTCCAATCTAAAAACTTGATTTCTTCATTTTACTCAACGAATATTGAATTTGGAATTTTTTCCCTTTGTAGAATTAATCAATTTTTAACAAGAATTATGCGTACAGAGCGAGAAAGTATTTAATTCAAATATTTTTTAGGTAAAATTAAAATATTCAATTTTGAGGTCAGATTTTGAATTCTTCGTTTTATGCAAAAAGTATCGAAACTAAATATTTTTTCGCTCTGTACGCAGTCTTATATTTGAAAAAAGATTAGTGCTACAGAGCGAAAAACTATTTATCTTTAATTTTCATTGAGTAAAATGGATAATAGAATTTTGAGCTTAACAATTGGGTCCAACGCCCTTAAATATTAAATTTTTTTCACTTAATTGATCATACCAGTAAATTTCATTCCTTCGTGGCTGTTAAATCCAATTATCACAGGAACTTTAATGTCTTCTTTCAATAAATCATCCAATGGTTGAGGTAAGAACGGATTTGAACTTTTGGTGTCCAAAGATGGCACAAAAGGAAAGATGACTGATTCCTGTTGCAAAAGAAAGTTATAAAAAGCAAAATTCTGTGAAATAAAATTAATTTATTGAACATTTTTCAATTCCCATTTTACCTTTAAAGGCACAGTCATCTCCGTTTCTATAATTTTTTGAGCTGCTACTGTGCGAAGAAATCTAACAGCTTCTATAGGATCCGAAGTCTTATTACCCAATGCAGACGTTATTTTGAAAGCAAAATCTTTATTAGAATTTGAAAAACCCCAGGGATTAATGACAACTCCACTTTGACAAATTGCTTTTTGAAAAAGTCCTACAAATATTATAAATGTAGAAAATTACTTTCAAATCAGAATGACTAAGTGTTTTAATTTATTTTAATGTAGAATTGTAGAAAATGAAAACCTGCAGCAAGGGGGGAAATGCAAAGGTAATGAACTGATGAGCTGCCAGCACTTTCGCCAAAAATAGTTACGTTATTTTTATCGCCTCCGAACGATTCAATGTTTTCTTGAACCCATTTAAGGGCAAACACTTGGTCTTTCAATCCCTGATTTCCTGGACACTCTTCTATCTCCATATTCAGAAAACCTTAAAAAAATAAAGCTTGGAGAAAATCTAAAAATTATAAGATCAAAGCTTTGGGTAAATAAAATAAACTCACCGAATATTCCAAGCCTGTAATTAATTGATACGAAGACAATATCATTTTTAAGCAAATAATCTGGACCAAAAAAATCCAAATCCCCTGAAGAATGAGAAAAAGCTCCGCCATGAATCCAAACCATGACAGGTTTTTTTCCTGATATGGAATTAGTGGCCACATTGAGATATAGACAATCATCATCGCCAATTATTTTTCCAATTTTTAAATCAAACTGTGCTGCTTTTTCTTTTTTCATCACTGCATCACGAATTCCAGTCCAAGGCAAAGGTGGTTGCGGATCCTTAAATAATAAAAAATAAACGTGATTACAAATTATAATATTAATTTTATTTCAATTTCAAAAGTATTTAATTTCTTAATTAAGTCCCTGATATTATATTTAATTATTAGACATTAAATTTAAATTGCCGCCAGCAAGCTTGTATTGCAAATATTCTCCACTGGAAAGTGCGCTGACAATCAATTCTTCATAGTTATATAACCAAATATAACTGCAAAAATTTCAATAATTTATTTGAATTATTTATAAAAAATACCTTGAACCTAAGATCACCAACTGGAGGTTCAGCATATGGAATACCTTGAAAAGAAAAATATATTCCTCCTTCTATATTTTCTGTTAAAGAGCCTCTCAAAATTCCCTGTTTCACTTTAACTAAAGTCTCGTCCATATTTGGATTGTATTCACTTCACGCTCAGAGATGAACATGCAAACTGAAGGAAAGAATCGAAGAACACACATATATAGGTGAATTCAAAATTCCCTTGAATATTTTTGAAACTATATATAAATATATTTTACAATTAAATTCGAACATAATAAAATATTAGTATTCTTCAAATATTAAATTTTTTTTAATTAATTTTAAAAATAACGTTTAATGTTTGCTATGAGTCAGCACTCAGCAGGCAGAACTTGTTAATTCATTCTGATAAGGAAAGAGCTGAATAGTAATTTTCTCTACAAATTTTTTGTTTCTCCTTTTTATTAGAATGAATTTATAAAGTTTTTCATGTTTAGTCCACAAGCGTTCATTTAAAATAATTTTATTAAATTAGATATAGACTTTCTTTCATATTTGATTATAGATTTTTTTATTTCCCTTAATCTTACATGTATAAGTTGCAAAAACCATTCTTATATTGCCAAATAGGCTTCCATAGTTCCCAGGACTCTTTTCCTACATCTTCTTTCAACGAAACCTGATCATCAATTTCCAAATAGCATTTTCGATTTGAAGATAATGGCATCCATTTTGAAGATATTATGTCATCAATCTCTGGAGTGGGATCCCTAAATACATATCATACACATATATAATTAGTAAATATTTGTATTGGAGATAAAAACGTTATTTAGAAAGAAGTCGGAATTACAAAAAAAAATAAAGAGTACCCAGTTTTGGCAAAGTTGGTCCACATTTTCGTCATACTTTTCATCATTTGATGATCTTTTGATCCCTTTTTCAGCTGACGATCTTCACCTAATGAAGGTCTATAAAATAGAAGGAAATTCTCATCGGCGTGATTGGCAACTGAAAGAAAAAATATTTTTTTATACACTTTATAGAGTTTATATAGTATACATATTAATCATTTGTGCATTACCTTGAATATTTTCGTTAATAGGAATTCTTCTTAATAAAGAACTATCTGCTTTATATGAAAATCTGTACATGAAAGTAGGAGTCTTTTTATGTAATTGATTTTCGACTATGTATTGAATTCCATTTACAAACATCACGTCTCCTCTATATTGAATTAGATTTTCCCTTTCTTTGATAGTAATGGGGTTTCCCTTGAAGTAAAAGTTCCTCACGTCTCTTGTAAATTTAGAAACATCAATAATTTCATTTAAATTTAATCGAGACTCAAGAATATCCTCAAAATTGTCATTAAGTCTTTTCAAAGTTTCCTCAGACTCATCTACAAAAATGTAGTTAAAAATTTGTTTAAATAAATACATACATATATATTATAAAATAAATAAATAATTACGAAATAAATCTAAAAGAAGATGGAAAAATACCAAAGGTAAATGCCATGCCATCTGAGCTGTTAAATCCAATAATTAGTGGAACATTTATTCCATTTTTCACCAAATCCATTAATGGTTGAGGAAATAATGGATTTGAACTTGAGCTATCCATAGATGGAACGAAAGGACTATCGAGAAAAATCGATTTGGAATTATTCTGCAAAGACGTATTAAAAAACAAAATTACTAAAATAGCCTTTTCAACAAATAAAAATATGTTTATAATGTAAAAAAATTAAACCTACTTTCATAAGTTTCAATTGTGTGTGGAGAATTTCAAGAACTGGAACAGAGCGAAAAAATTTTAAAATTTCTTCCGGATCTGAATTTTTATTACCCAAGGCCGCTGCTATTTCAAAAGCGAAATTTTTGTTGGAAACTTTAAAATTTGATGGATTATTGAGAACAGAACTTTGGCAAATAGCTTTATGAAATAAACCTGAAAAATATTTAAAAATTATTATTCTTCATTTATAATTTATATTAGTCAATCATGTATTATTATTGTATTATTATTATTATTAGTACATACCCTTAGCCGTTGGTGAAATGCAAAGAAAATGAACAGCTGCTGATCCAGAACTTCCTCCAAAAATTGTTACATTTGTTTTGTCTCCTCCAAAAGCTTCAATATTTTCTTGAATCCACGAAAGGGCGCAAATTTGGTCCTTTAATCCTTGATTTCCTGGACAACCTTCTATCTCCAGATTTAGAAAGCCTAAATTCAAAAAAAGAAAAATTAAGTTTCTAAATAGAGTATTAATTATGATATTCAAATTCAATCTTTAATTCACTCACCAAATATTCCGACTCTAAAATTGAAAGCAACGAAAATAATATCGTGTTTGAGAAAATAGTCCGGACCAAAATAATCCAAATCTCCTGAAGAATAGGCAAATGCTCCGCCATGAATCCAAACCATGACAGGTTTTTTTCCTGATAAGGAATTAGTGACCAAATTGAGATATAAACAATCATCTTCGCCATAAATTTCACCAGTCTTTGCGTTAATTTGTGCCGCTTTTTTTCCATTTTCGAGTGCACTTCGAATTCCAGTCCATGGTGAAGGAGGTCGAGGATCCTCAAAAAATAAAATATTTGGTAATTATATTTAATTTAGTAATTGAAAAAATAGTTCAACGATTTATTAATTATAATATATGTCACTAAACATGTAATAATTTAATTTTAAAATATACCTTAAATCTGAGTTCACCAATCGGAGGTTCAGCGTATGGAATTCCCTGAAATAATATGTATTTTCCACCTTCAACATTTTCTTTTATAACACCTCTTAAAATTCCCTGTTTCGCAGTTACTAAAGGCTTGTCCATTTTTGTACGACTAATTAAATTGAAAGAATTAATTGAGGGGAAGAATTCTGATAGCACATATCGTTTTCGATATCATAATGTTTCGCAACAATACTCAATATGTATGTTTTCATTTTATAAAATTAAATGTAATTATAAAGTGATTCTTGAATGAATGAAAGTATCAAATTTAAATAAATTGCTACTTCCAGATTATGAAAGAGTCAAAGAAGGATTAATTCTAAAAAAAACAAATATTTTTATAACAAAAACCATATTAATTTATTATGTATAATATGTAAAATCAAAGTAAAGGGATGTGTAAGATTTCTAAAATAATTTAATGTAGATATAATCTAGTCTAATAATATTTGTATTGTATTTTAATTATATTAAATAAAATATAATTAATATATAAGAATGATGGAGACATGTGACGTTTGTAAACGATATTTATTTCTGCGATATTCTTACTGATTTCTACTAGTACGTAATATTTTTTTAGAAATAGATTCACGCATTGGGTGTATCAAGACGCACGAGTATAAATATAATAACAATATATTTTATGCTGTACAGCCAATATAACATAACGGCAACACTGTCTTTCAAAGACTAAAGCTTTTTAAAAAAATCAGTCGTTTACACACCACCACTAACGAGAGGTGACTTATTATGCTTGTTTCTCTTTGCATTGTGATAAAGATACGAATGAACTCGTAAACTGTTACTGTTTTTGTATTTGTTTCCACAGAGTTTACATGTAAGACTTTCAAGCGGGCCATGAATATATCTTACGTGTAGTTTGAGGTTTTCCTTCCGTGTGAAATGTCGCAAACACCAAGGACACGAGTACATTCGTATGACTTTACCTCTTTCGACACGAATGGTTGGCCCAAGTTCGGATATTACTCGTAAAGTTGTTTCCAAAGATAAACTGCTACCTGATAATCCTTTTACTGTTCTTCTGCCTCGAGTACTACAACTCGCTGAGTCACTTGGATAATCGTTTTGAAAGGAAGCCTCTGTATTACTATAATCTGTAAATTTATGGATAGATAAAAAAGTATTCTCCTAAAATCAAGAAAAAATAAAAAATGTATTCAACTGTTTAATAAATATTTACTTATGGAAGGTTCTTGATAAGGTTGAGTGTACTGCATTACATGTGGGTTTGCGTGCAAATCTGCAAACAAAATGAATTAAATGAATTGAAAGTACATATTTAAATAAAAAATTATCTGCCATTAACAAGAGTAATTTTATGTGCTTTGAAATTAAATTACCTTGTGTACTTTTGTCTGTTTGATGTTCCATTTGTTTCTCGCTCATTTCCGGTATTTGACTCCTAGAGTTTGTATCTATACCGGGTTTATAATCTATCCAATCTTTTTCAGGTTGTGTCATTTTGATAAAATCAAGAGTACAATCCAACGGTTGTTCTCCTTGACTTTGACATTCTCTATCTAAATAATCTTGCATGTTGTGCTCGACATTATCAGTTTCAGGTTCAGGTTCTGGCTCAGGCTCAGGGTCAGGATCAAGCTCAGGTTCAGATTCCATTTCCACTTTTTGAATCGAATCCTCTCTTGATTTTTGGCTCAATGGTTCGGATTTTTTGCTGGAAGACGAACAGTGACACTTATCAACAAGTTGAGGTATTTCTTGAATAACATCGCAATCATTGTCCAATTTTGAAGCGACTGTGTCATTTTTATCACTGAAGACTGAATGTGCCGATGTTTCTACATCTTTGTCGCAAAGTTCCTAAAATTATTTATGGTTATTTATTCTTTCGTTAATAAGTGAGTTTCAAGCTATATTTTTGTAGCAATTAATTTCCATGCGTTATACCTCATCGTTGTTTTTCGTAAGACCTTTGATTTGTAAAACTTCAGCGACTTTCAGAAAACTTGCAATGTCTTCTTGTTTGATATTGACTTCTCCCTGATACATAAAATGTAGCATTGCCGCCAAATCGCGATAGTTGACATCTTTCAAAATTACTATTGGGTGCTTACAGGAATTTCCCTGGAAAAATATAATTTCTTTAAAACATACTTATAAGAAAATTTTCACCTTTAGATTTTCAAATTCTAAATATTTTTATAAATGAAACAATTTCAATTTGTTCTCGTTTATTGTACAATGGAAAGAGAAAGTTATCCAATTATAAAAATAAAGCGGTGTCTGTATATCTGTTTTTGTGTGTATTACTTGTTTATAACAGTTATAAAATGCTATAACCAGTATCTAAACCGTTATAAAGTGGTAGATATAGGAACGAAACCAACGAAACCCCTATAATTAATTCCAAAAATATTTTCATCGCATGTTTTCATTTTTATAACCTCAAATTTAATTTTAGCTTCTGTAAACTATATATGATGTAAAAGAAATAAATAAAAGATAACAAAAGTCAAAAATAAATACTGAGAATTATAGCAAATTTCCAAAAATCTCTATAGATTGTATAAAAAACGAAGTGAGTGAATATACTAAGATGTAAATTTATATAATCTCAGGATAATAACAAACTCGTAGTAAACATACTGCGTACGACGTGGAGAACAAAAAACAAAACAAACCGTAAAAACCCTCTGTCATTGAATAATACGAGTCATTGATACTTTGAATCACTTTGAACAAATGGTCATCGTGCAAAATTGTTTGTTGAAGAAGTTTCGAGTTCAAACACCCTCAAAACACATAACTTTACCTTGAAGAGTTCTCTGAAGTACGTGCTGCATACAGACAGAATTAATTTGTGGGCTCGCAAAATCTGACCTTCGGCTGCAAGAGTAACGTCGACGAGTTGTTCACCGGTGAGCAAATTGTAGAGGCCAGAAGACAAATTCCTTGGGAAAGTGTTCCACACTAAAGAGAATTGTTCACCAGACATGTTTTTTTACAAAAATTTGAGAAAAACACAACGAGACTGACACACTATATAACAACACAAGTAGTATCTTTTGTAGTCGCGATGGTATTCAAGAGACATACGCAACTTAACCCCACCTCTTGGATATTTATTTCCGATTCCACTGCAGTTGCTGCAGTTTGTCCAGGCTGTCTGTAACAGTAACGTACTTATTTTTATCTGAACCCTACCCTCATCTGTTTAATTATTTATGTATTTTTTCTATAAACAAATTCCAAAATATTCGTTAGTTAGGTATAAAATACGACTTTCATAGACAGAAAAAAGTGACTTTTAAGCACTTTTAAGTTAAAAAAAACATTCTTTTCATGATTCGAAGAAATACAAGGTTTATTTTCTAAGTCATTAATAATATATAAAGAAATACTTATTGAAATATTACTTGTTACGACAAATTATGAACAACGGAACAACTATTTTAAAACCATTTGAAAATGTAAAAAAAATTTAGGTGATCACAATTTCTGGGTCAAGCGCGCTAAATTTAAATGTTTAAATTTAAGAACATCAGTTTTTAAAAAAAGTGTTAAACAAATTAGAATTATCAATAACAGAAATAAATTTCAATTCCAAGGTCACCTAGCCTTTATTTTGCAAAACCCTAAATCATTACATTCAGTCACTTATAGTCTTTAAACCCATAAAGGAATTATAAATATAATAATTATTAGCTTAAAGTTTACCTTTCAAACTTCATTTAACTGTGATAAAAAACATACTTTGCAATAGAATGCAAGTGTAACTCATCCGACGTAACGTTAAAGTTTGTACAAGGAAAGATATATGCATACGTTTTATAATGTAAACATTAGAGATCGCTGCATGTTCAATCGTTGAATGTAGAAAATTTGTTGATATATACACAAAGAAGTACTTTCTTAATGACGTCTCGCCATTTTCTTTTCAAGTTTCCTCTGTTTTTTCTCGTCCATTTCAGGTTGATCTTGAGGAGCTGCAAAGATCCATGGTGATATGATACTCACCCAAAGCATCCATAATCCTCGAAGTGGTGCCTGTAATTATTCATTTACATTTTGTAATTTCGTATTAAACGGAATTAAAATTGTATTTTTATTTAATTTAATAATTAAAATTACCAAAGTCAGCAGCAGCCAGAAGTAGTTGGAAATCAGGGAGAGTACTTGGACCATTGATGTTAAGATGATTAAGTCTTTCACATGCCTAGGGAACAAAAAAATTAGTTTTCGATATTTACAATTGTTTTATTAGCTATAGAAAATCAAAAAATTACTCTGCTATTCCTCCTTCCATATTTAAATCAGTTCCAGAATTTAGAATTTGTCCATTTTCTGAGTATTTTGCTTGAGCCATGAAGGACATAAAACGGTAACATCCAAAATATAATAACCCAGAGATCATAGTCATCGTCTAAAATTAGAAAATAATTTTTATAATTACATACAAAATTTTATTATTTTGCAATCTATGCGATGAAATGAATTACTTACTATTGTCAGTGTTGTGAATTCAAAAAGTACCATCATAGCTAAAAAATAAAATCCAAATGCTCCGACGATCATGTATATATAAAAGTTTAACGTCGAAACATTTTCTTCTACTATTTGCTTCGATCCTCTCGTCGCTGTTTTCGTACTTTTAGTTGGTGGCTGAAAATTCAATTTTATTTTTAAACTTTAATTGCTTATGGCTTCGTATAAAATTAATAAATATATTTCAACTATAACTTAATAATTTCCAGATATCTGAACTTTTCATAATTTCTTTCCTTCAAATGTTCTTTTCCACTGTTATTTATAAATTTTTGAAATAAAGACGTTAATGAATTTAATGACAATATTCTCTTTAATTATAAAATAATAAAAAGTAAGCAAAACATCAATATAATTTTTAAATTTACCGCTTTGTATTTTTTGGTCTCAAAATTGTGGTTATGTTGATCTGATGTTGATTTTTGCTCTAATATACATTTTATTGACGAAATACTTTAAATCTTTAAATTAAATAAATTAAAAAATATTAATATCTCGTAATTAAATATTTTGATTCATATGGCAATTGTTTATTTTGTACTCTTATCGCATTTTAGACAAATTATTATATTGTTGCAAGTAATGTCTGAAAATGACAATTAAATAACTTACCGCCATTGTTAGAAGACTAATAGTCCTATTTATTATTTTTTAAGTAAACTAGAAAAAACGAGAGTAATGTATAAATAAGGAAAAATATTTAAATGAGTATATTATTATTATTGAAAAAGATCACAAGACACATGTTAAAAATGAACATATGGTTATCAGGTTATGATACACACACATTGAAAGCTCACATGCAAACTAGCAGACGACACATTTTTGGATTTGCTAATTGCTGACACTGTTTACATTTAATTTATTTTACTGTAAATTTATTCTGTAAAATGGTAGAAATAGGTAAGTGTTTCAATTAAAATCACTAAGTAATTAGATTTATTTTCAGTATATAGGAAATGTAAAAATATTGAAATTAGAATCACATCAAAGCCATCAAAGGTTTCCAAGTGACATTGACGTTTGGAGGTTCAATCACTGTTTGTAAATCATCAGCTGATATTTTCAAAGAGTAAGAATAGCTGAAGAATATATTTATGTAGTTCTAAAAATATAATTCTTTTTAAAAATTTTATGTATGGTTTGTAATATATTTTATATATCAATTCATTTTAACTTTGAGGTTTTTTTTGTTGAAAGAAAATAAAAATAAGAACAGTTGTCATTCAGCAAGACAAGACCTCTTGAATAAAATTGTAATAAGGTTGCTATTTGTAATAATTATTAAATCCTTTTTTTTTTATTTTGCAGAAATTAGAACAAGTTTAGAAAAATGGTGGAGATAACACTACAACTTTTTTCAGACTTATTAAGTTTAATCACAATAGGGATGTGTTTTATCCTTAAAGTGCCACAAATTATAAATTTGATGGTTTTAAAATCAGCCAAAGGCATGTCCTTGCTGGGACTTTGTCTAGAATTAACAAGGTATGCAAATAAATTATGTAACTATGTGTTCAAATTTATTTTTATGCATTTGGTAAAAATGTATATACATTAGTCTTTCCATAGAGAGAAAATAATAGAATTATGAATGTAATGTTCAAATTTGAGATATTAATGATATTAGTTTATATTTTATTAATTTTATGGATTCTAATTACCAAAAATTTTTTGGAAATAATTATTTCTGATATAAATTTCATTAAAATTTTCTCTCTATATCAAACATTTTGATTTTTATCTAGATGATTCTTTATATTCACCTGTGCTTGATAAATTTTACTTCTAAAAATTAACTTGAGGATATAATAAACGTGAATGATGATGAACTAATAAAAAATATTGGATTCAATAGTATTCAAAGTAACAATGGATTCGTGAGTGATGGAAGTCAAGTGGAAAAAATTTATTTTTAAATTTTATAAAAGCATTTTTGAGAAGTAGGTAATTTTTATTTTTCATCTTAGGCTTCTTTAGCTTCATTTTTTAAAAATAAGTATTATAGTATTTTGAGCTTTGGGAAATTTTCTGATTACAGTTACACTCTGATGACCAGTTACAACTTTACAAATGGCTACTCTATGCTCTCATATTTAGAATACCCAATTATCTTAGGTCAAGAATACATCCTAATTTTTTTGGTATTAAAATATCTCAACAATATTAATTCTCAGACGATACTAGTTTCTGCCCTCTACTTCGTTATATTTTCGTCCTTTTTATATCAAATCATACCAAAAACCGTCCTCACTATTCTCGCGGTAAGAATCATCGAATTTTAGTTGAATTTTATACATAAAAATTTAATTTAAAATCGAATCCATAATTAAAGATGAAATCTATTATTTCCAGCCGATCTGCACTCCCATCTCTGCGTCGAGTAAAATAGTTCAGTTGCTCGCTATTCTCCGAGCTAAAAACGCGGAATCTATTTCCACACTCACATGGCTAATATCGACTTTGACAAATCTTAGTAAGTAAAAAGAAGATTGAAACTATTCATTGGTTTCATTTTTTTAACATCCATTCCGCCAATGCTTTTAAAAAATTAATACTCCTAATAATTATTTTTTTGTTACAGCAAGAGTCTTTACAATATGGATGGATTCCGCAGATATTTTGCTTTTAGGCAATTTTATTATATCCACTAGTTTGAGTGCTAGTATCATGTGCTCTGGAATTTATTATAAGTGGCATCCCAAGAAGGAGTAAAACCTTTGAAATTATTTTTCTGATCTACATTCATTTGTAAATAGTAACTCTTAGAATGGTTAAATAAATTTATTTTTGGGTGTAAAACCTTCTTAAAATCTTTGGATTGACAAAATTGTTTAAAATGAATTACTTTACTCTCTTTTACTTAAATAGTCGGACACACATTTGTGGTGACTTTGCCAAAGGTGTGATTGGGATCGAATGCAATTGGCTTATTATCAATCATAATGTTGTTCATGCATCCGACATATTGGGCTTGTGCCGTGCTTCCTCGCAAAGGAATTTGAAGTCTCGCATGACCTCCAATAAAAATGGGACTCCTAGTGCTGACTACAGCAGAATTTTTAACTCCAATTCCTGGCGAGGCAGCTTTGTGATCCACTGATAGCAGAAGTACGTTCTTTTGTTTGATAGCTAAAAACCAAATCAGAAATATGTTAACATTTCAATTTCTTATTGTTAATAGTAAGACTAAAATCTGTGTAGAAGGTAATCAATAATCACCTCGAATATTGTGCCAATTTCCATCGCAGAGGGAATAAGACTCTGGTGGTTTAAACGAAGTTTCAATTGACGCCTGGCCCTTGTTAGACTTTATCATAAATCTTATGGTTCCATTAACCATTTCCAGAATAAGGAAGTCTTTTCTTCCATGAACTGATAACAAATGCCCACTTGATGAACGAGGTTTTATGTCCATTTGGATGTCCATGCTCTTACTCACGGAGAATGCTTCAACTAGATTAAAGATTAAAGAATAAAAATTTAATATTAGGATTAAGTATTTCAAGACGAATTAATCGTAAAGAAAATTAATTGAAGAACTAAATGCATCCTTACTTGGTTTGAAATAATTACTGCCGTTATCGGAAGGATAGAAGAATATTCCAGGCTCGATTTTCTTTGAGCAAGGAATGAGTCCAACGTCTTCAGCAGGTGAGGTTACTTCATTAGTATTTACCATGAAGTTACTCAAACAACCATCAAATGATTTGTTTACTCCCTAGATCGAGAAATAATAGAAGAATTATTTGGAAAAAGAAACTAGTGATTCGAGTAGAAATAAAAACTATTTCTTACAAGAGTTTTGAAGACTCTCGGCCATTTCTCTGATGTTACACCTCCCAAATAGAATGGAGGATTTACATCAACCTTTGTACTTGATCCAGGAGAATCACCTCGTACAGCTTGATCATCTAAGATTAGTTCGCCTCTATTCTTTCTTCGTTTAAATGTAGCTGTATGCAATTGGTTGTCATTAATCTTAACATCATTTGTTATTAATGCTGGCCCACTACCGCAATCGAATTTGAAATAAAGCTGAAAAGGGAAGAACATTCAATAGTACCTAGATTTTATCACCTAAATAAAAATTTCAATTCAAATCAAATCAAAAGCTATTTTACCATTCCATCTTGAACATAAAGAGCAATCAAATCTTCATTATTTTGACCAGCAGCATAGAAAATTAATCCTTCGTCTGATAAAGTTTTAAAACTAATTTGGAAGTCAAAATCATCCCGGTATCGACCATTGATAGAACTATATTCTCTCCTGCTCTCTTTTTGAGTTCCTATAAAAATAAGACAAAATCAGTGAATTGATACTCTTCTATTTCTAGATCATTTACTTTACAAAAAGGATTTGTAACTACCAAATCTCCATCCTTCGGCAATATCAGGATCTCGTGCTGGTTCATAAGGCAATGCACATTTATCGACATGATAGGGAACGTATGGTATGGTGACTACAGTACTTGTTGAAATAGTGGTGGTCGTAATTTCTTCATTTTCTTCAATTTCGTCTATTTTATCACTATCAGGTGATTTATCTCTACCAAGACCTTCTATTGGTGATTCAGTAGCTGGTTCAGCCTCAACGTTTTCTGAATCAATACCTACTACACCTGTAAAAATAAAACCGATTTTTTAAAGAAATTTTCATACAATTAAGTTTTACGTAGTTTAAACTTCTTGGAATATTTTCGAATATTTTTGAATAGAGGAACTTACTACTTTGTGTTACAGATGTATAATTTTCAGTGTCAATCGGTGGAGGAGGTAGCGGCCAATTTTCTTCTACACTCTTTGTCGGCAGACCTGAAAGGCAAAAAATATTTAATATCGTATAATCAAGGTAACAAAGAACATCAAAACTAAATTTCTTACTTGGTTCACCACCTCTACATTTTCCAAGAATAGTGTTTGGTCTGTCAGTCGTGTTTGCGAAGTTGATGATGATACCATTTACAGTTGCATCTCCAATACAGCCAGCGAAGGACTCAACATTTCTTCCAATTGTGATTTCATTTGGAATTCCTCCGATGTAGATAATTGCTGAGTTTATATTCAGTGAAGAACCCTTGGAATTGTAATTTTCTGTGCTGTAACTTTCGGTGTCATCTATGTCCAAACCGAGAGCTGTTTCATTATGAGTAGCTGTTACAACGTGCCACTCATTATCATTGAATTTGGTACCCACTGTACTTGTACTAATGATGTCGCCTCGACTCTCAAATATTAAAATACCATCTCTAAGAGATAGGCTTGTGGGAACGAAGTTTCCATTTGTTTCGTTAATTATAGCAAAGATTAAACTGTTGCTTGTGAGAGTTCTGAACTTCAGAGTAATCTGAAGAGCCTCGGAAATTGATGCGTTGGGCCACTTGACGTAGCCGGGTTTGCCTTGTTCCAGAGAAACTAAGCTGGCAAACTGAAATTAGAAAAATTTGTTAGATATTCAGGTCCAGTGTTAACTTATTTAGATTTTTATTCACTTATTCTTAAATTAGTATATATGGTAAAATATACCTTAACGGGACATCCAGGTGCAACTCCAAAGGCCTGGACATTTTTGCTAAGATCCACTGAAGTTTCGTGTATAACGACATTATCAAGACAACCTTCAAAACCTTTCTGAGTAACACTTGGGTATTGATGAGTCAAATTTGGTGGGTATCCTCCGAAGTAAAGATGGTCCACGGACATCAATGACTTGAAATCATCCGATCCTTCATATTTAGAAACAACCTTCCCATCGATTTTCAAATTTCCTTTTTGGTATTGGCGAAGCGCCTCTACCGTATGCCATTCGCCATCGTTGTAAGTTTCAGTAGAACGAATTGAAATTTTCTCTCCTCCAAGATAGAACTGATAAAGAACTTGACCATTTCTCATCTCCAAAGACAAGAAATGTTTACTCTTTCCCATAAGGTACATCAATCCATTCTTCTCTAATGTCTTGAAATCCATCCTAAGAATGAATTCCGAATTCTTCATCCTTAGCTGGGACATCTTTTTGCTGATGATGGCGTAGCCATTGCTGTCGAATCGGTAGCCAGTGCTTGATTCATAATTAATTAATTTGTCTCGCTCAATTGCACCTTGGAAGTTGTTTTCAGCATCGACAAAGTTCCAGAATGAGACTGGAACATCTCCAATTACAAGTTCCTCCATCTCTCCTTCGAAATAGTTAACTGTCACGTCGTCTTGAATCTGGAAGGAAGGAGGATATCCACCTACGAAGAGTTTTGATTGTTTCAAGTCCAAATTGAAAACTGTGTTCGATCCAGGAAGCGCTTGTTCTGTGACGAAATTTCGTTCCTTTCCTTCTCCAATGTCCTCGCGGAGAATCAGTTTCACGTTTCTACCAGTTCTGAGGAAAGAAAGAAGAAATATGATATACCTTGCAAATTATAATCTTAGTATAAAAAAATCTCGTATAAAATGTTACAAACCGATCAACGATTATTTGACGCCAGACATTATCAGAAACAGTTTTATTATTCACAATCTTCGTAGGTCCGGAACCAAGGTCCATTAATAAAACTGGATATCCATTCTCTATCGTCAGTGCCATGTAGTCGTGCTATAAACACACCAAATAATTTAATTAAACCAATTTGCTTTATATTTGAAAGAATAAAATTTTTATTATAAAAAATATGGAAATTTACAGCTTTGCTACGAGGAAGTTTAGACTTTCCTTCATTTCCAAGATACATCAAGAATCCATTTGAGGTGTTAGTTCTGAAATACAACGAGACTTTGGTCGATGTTGCCAGCAAAGGAAGACTCTCAGGATTTTTCAACTCCAAAGTAGTATTTTTAAAGAAGGTCAAGCCAGTTTTGAACCTGTCAGCTAATTCCCTAGCATTAGCAATTTTCCTCTTCAGCTTCTCTATTTTATCGTACAAATCATTTCCAGTTGAATTAATTGAATTTTGTCTCTGGTTCAAGTCATCGAGGAGATTGTTCATATCCGGAATGACTTTGTAAAAAGAATCTAAGTGCGAATTGGCTTGTGTGATATCATGAATGGAATCTGAAATATTCTTGGAAAGCTGTTTTGCAGTTTTCAAATCGTTTGGAAGTGTGTGAACAGTACTGTTCATGTTGTTAAGAGCTTGCTTAATTGTATATTCTACTTTATCTGCAGCATTCTTTGCTGTTTGGACCACTAGAAGTGAGCCTAGAGATGGAATTTTTTTAAGGGATCTGAAAGAATAAAGATTCTCTTAGTAAGTTAGTTGTGTTAACAAAGTATAATTTAAATTAATAGATTTTTTTAATGATATAATTACTCAGAAATTTCATCGAGGCCATTTCTGTTTTCCGCATTTAGTTCTTCTGCTCTCTGAGCACGATCTTGTGCATTTATCAAATCCTGATGTAGTTGTCCATTTGTTTTTGTATTAGATTCCCTAGCTGCTTCTAATAATTTTAAACTTCTGTTATACGATCGTTGGGCATTTTCATCTATGCCACTCGACTGAAAAATTTTAATTAATATTTATTTATTAGAATTAACATTTCAGAGCTTTGAATTAATAGTGATAGTTTTTTTTAGATAAGTTACCTGACTCGCAGCTTGGTCTGCTGCTTCGTTGGCTTCTGAAGCAGATTCTCTAGCATTGTTGATTGCATTTACAATATCTTTATAAGCTGTTACAGCTCTGACGGCATCTGTGTTTCTAGTATCAGCCAAAGCATCATGTAAAGCCATAGAATCTTCATGAAGAGTGTCAGCGTGTGACTTCGCTGATCCTATCAGACCAAGAATAAAAGGCATTTCCTCCTCGTTTCTTTCATAAGTTTCGTTCAGTTGGCTTATCAGTCCTGCTACTTTCGTATTTTCTTCAGCTGAAAATGTAGAAATCAAAGTTTATTTCAATGTCGAGTTAAATTATTAAGATGTTGCACATTTTAAACAATGCTAACTTAAAGAAAAAATCTTACCTAATTTCACAAATTTAGGGCGTGCCTCTTCCAAAGCTTCACTTGCATTCTTGTTGAGTTCGCTTCCAGCCTTAATGTCTTGATTCGTCTCTATCACAAACATTTTCACAGTATCAATATTTCCAGTCTCAGCAGCTCTTATATTTTCTTCAGTTAATTTCGCAGCATTTCTCACTAATTCACCAGCCGTATTAGCTATATTATGAAGATCATCAATCTTCATGCTCAAATTCATCATTCCATTATTCAAACTTGAAATTTCAGATGTAAGATTCTTCACTGGAGATGTGTGTTCCATCATCTTAGAGATCAAGAACGTAGCCTCAAATTGCTTGTCAGTAGCTTTATCCCTAAACTCCTGGAACGAGACACCCTTTATCTGCTTTAAAATATCTTCTGCAACTTGAAGTGCATATTCAACCTTGGCTCCTGCACCTTGTTGGATATTCGCAGCCAGCGATTGGATTTCAGCTACAATATCGTTAACTAATTTAATTTCTTCGGCAACGTCTTCTTTCAATTCATACATTCCCTTTAGAGTATTTTCAGCTTCTTCTTTCCACTGGAGGCCAGCATCAGCTATATATTCAACTATGCGTTTCTGACCTGTGACCTCTTGATCTAGTCGAGCAATTTCTTGCTGGAGTGGAGCGAAATTAATGCTTCTCGGGTTCAGGATTTTCACTTCTGGATATAGTTCATTAACAGTGTCGTTGAAGAATTTGAGTCGTTGGTTGGTAAAGTAACTTTCAGCAACGGTCTGGAATTTTAACAAATATATAATTTAGACAAGTTTCTTCAATTTCAGTTAAGATTTGAAGTGACTGTGACAGGGAATTTTCTGGTAATTATCTTCTTGAAGGTAGAAGATAAAAAAAAGTGTTAGGTTCTTCACATTATTTTTGAGAACACTTTTTTTTTAATTCGATTTTTGGTATTATTTAAATATGTCCTCTTGATATACTTTAATATCTCGGTTGGTGAAAAATATATCTGAGAAACATAATGAGAAAGCAAACTCACAATACAAGCACTTTTGGTTTGAACTTTATCGTTGCTAGGCGAGTAATATGATATGATTAGACACTCTATCTCGGTTAAAAGAATCCATGGTAAAGTTTCTAAATGTCGGGTTTGCTTATTTTACAGACACCTATGTAATAGGAGAGAACACTTTTTTCAGATATTATTTTATTATTTCTGGCACCTACGTTGAATTTTTCGGAGACTGGACTTAAGTATTGAGAAAGGGCATCAGTGTCATCCAGAAGATCATCAGTACAAGAGTCACATGCGTAGCAACCATCATTTTCGATTAAGACCCATCTATATGGACAATGGTCACACTTTTCTCCAATTACACCTGGCAGACATGTACATTGTCCGGTGGAGGTGTTACAAGATACGCCAACGGAATATCCAGTGTTACATCCACAGGCTGTATAGAAAATAATTAGTACAATAAATTAAAATAAGTTCCACTCAATCCAATTAAAGAACCAAGTTCAAGTAAAAAATTAACTTACAAGTGCAGCCTTCAGGTCCATAGTTCCAGAATCCATTAATACACCGGTCACATTTTCGTCCAGTGACTCCTGGTTTGCAACGACATTGTCCTGTGACCATGTCACATTGAGAACTTTCAGAAGCTGGTCCACAGTCGCAAGCTTTACACCCATCGCAGGAATCAAATCCGTAATGATTTTCAGCACAACGATCGCATTTTTCACCAATAACATTTTCCTTACACTGACAAATACCATTGTAGCTATCGCATTGATCCATACCACATGAATCACAGATGCAAGATTGACAATCTTTTCTTTCAACAGCATCACCAAAGTATCCTGGAGCACAGAGACTGCAAGCCTGTCCATAGGTATTATTCAAACAGTGTCTACATTCTCCACTAACTGAATCGCAAGATCCAATTTCGTTGGTGTCGATATTTCCCGAACAGTTACAAGGTTTGCAAAAATCATTGTAGACGTCTGGTTTTCCATAATAACCGGCAGCACAAGCATCACATCGAGCTCCATAGTATCCTGGAAGACAGTCGCAACTAATTTTGTTTCCATCTTCATTTACTTGACAACCTGTTGCAAAATTGTTGCTTGCAACGGGTAGAGGACAGGCACAAATTAAACAATCTGAAGGTGTTCCGATTGTTGCGTTTCCATAGTATCCTTGTTCACAGAATTCACAATGGTCTCCGGTTGTTCCATTTTTACAGTCCTGTAAAAATTATATTCAAAATATTGAAAAAATGTATGATTATTAATGAAAATATTACTTTCAGTGAATTACTCACATAACAAATTCCGGTATTAACATCACAAGTATCAGAATGTCCGTTACATTGACACTTGACACAATATCCTCCATAAGGTCCTGATGATACTCTATAATATCCAGGAGCACATTCCTCACAGGACAACCCTTGATAATTTGGAGGGCATTGACACTGTTCAACACCACTGGCCAAGGCACTATTATGTGTGTAGATAGAAGTCGTTGTATCTAGTGCCACATAAGACAATCTAAAAGAAAAAACAAACTTTCGTTAAAAAAATGTCAAATAACTCAAACAATAGGGGATTAAATTCTTTTGAATAAAAGTAATATAGGTATTTTTTGGTATTGAAGTGGTAGTGAAGTTTCAACTAAAAAAGATAAACTCTTAAGAAAATAGTTTTAGGCAAAAGTAGTTGAATTTTCTTATGGGGTTTTATTAAATCAGTCCGCATTTTTAATTGAAAAATGAGAGAAAAGACTGTGAAACCTGCAATAGTTATTAGACAACTAAAAATATGAATTCTACTAACACAGCCGTGAGACTCGGATCCCAATAAGTAGCCCTGATATAAATCCCTTCAAGATTTTGCAAAACCATTAGAAGCTGTTCCCTTGTAGCCTTCAGTTTGTTCAGAGTCAAGAAGTTCTTCTCCACTAATTCCACAGATGCTCTGAACTCGTTAAACTGAGATGGTATCTCGTCAGAAGAATAAAAGAGCAAGGTGTCCCCACTGTGTAAAATCACATCTTGTCCGGCTACAGCGTTACCAAATGGTCCAGTTGAATACAAAATTGTATAATTCAGCCATCCACCATAAGACGTCAGTTTCTTTCCCAAGTAGCTTTCAGGAGCCGCAAAGTAGACAATCTGTTCTGCTGTTTCATTCTTTGAAAAATCAAGAAGTGTTGTGGATTCGTTGACCCTCTGCGTCAAAGAATTCAAGATAGTCACACTGCCAGTCTTCTCGTTCACCAAAGATGTTCCCCAGTTCTCCATATCGAGTACATAAGTCCTGTACAAGTTTGAAGAGACACATCTATTTGTTTTCCCGAAGCAGAAACACTTGCTACATCCTTCATCATTTCCAGCTTGAAGATCAAAGGATCCCTCCTTACAGACATCACAAGCTGATCCCTGAACATTTTCTTTACAATGACACTCGGCAGTGTATTGATCACAAATATCTTCAGTCGTTCCTCTGATGTCACAGTCACATTTCTCACAATGAGGGAACTGCGAAAATCCAGCCAAACATTTATCACACTGTCTTCCAACAACGTTCTCTTTGCAACTACAGCTTCCATTCAGAAGATCACACTGTAAATTTCCATCAAGAACACCCTGAGGAGAACAGTTGCAGTCTTCGCATCCAATGATCGGATGATATCCATAAGTTCCAACCTCACACTGGTCGCATTTCTCTCCAGTGACCTTGGAAGGACAGATACACTCTCCTCTCTCCGGTTCACAAATTGCTGTGCTGGGACAATTGCAAGGTTTGCAGTCTGGGAAGCCGTAGAAGCCAGTCTTGCAAATTCCACAACGTCTACCAATAATGTTGGGTTTGCAAGGACATTGTCCTCCGAACTTCTCACACTCGAAACTGGTAGTACCATCAATGTCACACTGACAAGGCAAAGCTCTGTTGTTGTAGTGGGTTGTCAAGGAGAAAATAGCATCTCGACAAAGTCCTTCTTCGGTGACGTTAACGTAGAAGTGATTGTTTCCACACTTCTTGATGAACTCCTCCGTCTGATCGAACTGAAGTTTCTGAAGAATGTTTTCATTGTACTGATCAGCTGGAATTACAAGAATATAGTCAAGCCAGATTCCTTTTCCTGTACCTTCGTTGAAATTGATGGACACGTTTTCCTCTAGGAGGAACCTAGTTTCTCCGTCGTTTTGACGTATGATACTTCTGCATCCACTGCTACTTGGGCAGTGAGGTACAGGGACGTTGGCTTCATAGTACTTTCCATTTTGAACGAGCACTCCGAGTTCAAATTCTGGATAATCGGGTTGGTAGTATTGGACAACAAAGATGTAATGTCCAGGATATGGAACCTTTGCATGAATATCAGCCATAGTGTTCTCTCCATATAGATAGATGAACTTGGAATTTTTGTCATAGATCCATGGAGGAGTAGATCCAGGGTTTGTCTCTGTCTCGAATTCAATTTTCTTGGCGTCAGCTGCGCCAGGGAAGCTTCCTTTAACGCACTTACCGTTCTTTCGGACACAAGCAGATTTAGGCTTGATGTAATCGAGAGACCATTGCTTATAGGGAATTGCAACGATAGACTCAATAGCTACGTTAGAATTAGGTTCTCCAATAAGAACAAGGCCAACATAATTTGAAGGGAAGTTCATCACTGATACCTTTCCAGAGGAATCGATGACAACTTGTCTACAGATACTAGTGTACCTGCAAGGGTAAAGAGTTGCCAGTCCCTTACGGTCTGTATTAGCTTCAATAAGAACAGTTGATGTTAGGTTTTCATCCCTGGTTGTGACGTAAGTGATAACCAAAACATGGGGACCAGGTTTTGTAATCGTCAACTCAAAGTGAAGTTTGTTCTGATTATTATTGATCAAAGGAAGATTATCTTGGCCAATTTCATCAAGAGTTTCTCTATCAGTCAAAAATTCAGAAATCGAAGTTCTAGAATCTTCTTGGCTGACGAATCCACCAGCTCCACGAACCGAGTTGAAGAGGGTCAGGTTTGGATAACCATAATGACGACAGAGACCTTTGTTTCCAATTTCACAAGGGATGTTAACATCTTGGGTCAAGATAGTAGCTTCGTAGTATTCTGCAGGGAGAAGAACGAAGTAATCAAGGAAAAGACTTTTCTTGGTTGAAATTCTGATGGTCCAGTGTCCAGGATCCATAACCATCGATGATGGGAAGGTGCCTTGAGCTCCTGCGACTGTTACGAAAGATGGATTCGTTGTTGGTTTCAGTTGTACCATGAATTTCTGTTCGATCTCTAATGGATTATCTGGAGTGATTGTAATCTTTCCGAGGATAGCTTCGTTGTTCGGATTGATGTATCGAAGAACCATGCGGTATAAAGAAGATTTGTGAATGTTAATATAATGGATTATTTCATCTTGTAGCATTCCAAAGACGGCATATCCTTTCCAGCTGTATCCGGGGAATACTTCTTCGGAAAATCCGTAACGAACTGGACTATGGGAAGATGATATTCCATCTTCAGCCTCGTATTGGAATTGATGCAATGTGGGGAAGTAGTGGGCCTTCAGTGGCTCTTTGCAGGTCTGGCCTGTTACTCTAGCTTGACAAGGACACTGACCTGTTTCTTTATCACAGATAGAGCTGATAGAACCACCGATGTCACAAGCACAATCTGTTAAAAAGATTAAATAATAATTTATTTTATCTGAAGATAGAAGAAAGAAAAAAAAGATTATTCCAAGATTGAATATCTTAAGGGACAGCTTACCAGAACACCCAAAGAGATTGCTTTCTTGCAAATTGTATGTGCCATCTACACATCTTGAACAACTTCTCTCAGTGACTCCAGGCTTGCAAATACACTGACCGGTTTTCGAATCACACTCTCCGATGCTTCCAATAACACCAGGAATGTGGCATTGGCAGTCTGAAATAAAATTAATTCAAGGATTGAATTTCAGTTATTTAAAGATTGTTCATTAGTTCATCAGTAGCTTACTTTCGCAACCGTCTGGATTGTGGGGTTGTAAATTCCAGAAGAGGGGTTTGCACTGATTACAAATTCTTCCTTCGACTCGTTCTTTACACTGACAAAGTTCACCAGCTGGTAAAGATCCACAACCTTTGAAGGTTTCGACGACACCAGCAGGGTCGCAATTGCAACCTTCGCAAGTTGGGAAGTTGTAGAAGCCTTCTTTACATTGATTACACTGGGGACCATCGAAGTTTTCGTTACATTGGCATTTGCCTTCTCTGTCACAAGAGACACCAATGGATCCGTGGCTGTCGCAACCGCAGTCTGAATTCAGGACATAGTAAGAAAAATTAAGTTTAATTCAGATAACATATTTTCAGCTGAAAAAGTTAGACTATTTAGGATAAAGATGAACGTACGTATGCATTCTGGATATTGGTAGTATCCAGGACTACATTGGTCACAAGTCTTTCCAGCAAAGTTTGCAAGGCAGGAACATTTTCCTGCGGCATCACAACCCAACGATGATGAACCGATGGTGCTACAATTGCAAGGTTTGCAATTTGGATATCCAAAGTAGCCGTCGATACAACGATCGCACCTTTCTCCACCATATCCTTCCTTACACAAGCAATGCCCATCAGTCTTGTCGCAAACTCCAGATTCTGTTCCACGAGTGTCGCAATTACAATCTTAAAAAGAAATCCAAACATAAATTCTGCAAAAATATTATCTACTGCCTTTAAATTTGAATACGAAAGATTCTGTAACTTACAGGTACATGAAGGGTAGCTGTAATAGCCATCTTCGCAAATATCACAAGTTCTTCCTCCATAGTTGTTTTTACAAGTGCAATTTCCGGATAAGACGTCGCAAACTTCGCTGAGAGATCCCAGAGGATTACAGTTGCAAGCTGAAAAAAAATTAGTTTAATATCGAATTCTCCACTTCTTTTATAATCACGGAATCAAGATCTGCACTTACGCAAACAATCTGGGAAATTGTAATATCCTTCAGCACAAAGGTTACAATAGTGACCAGCATAATTGGCTTTACAAGGGCAAGAGCCTTCAATGGCTTCGCAATGGTATCCATCAGTTCCTTTCAGATGACATTCACAAGGTCTGCAATTTGGATAGCCAAAGTATCCATAACTGCAAGCGTCACAATTAGGAGATTGATATTCAGGTCTGCATTCACATTGTCCAGTGGATTCAGCACAGTTTCCAGTTGAGTAAAAGTAGTTGCAGTCACATGCTGCAATTGATAAATTAAATTGATAAAATTGAATAAATTGACGCTTTTTTTATAATAAATTTTCTTTTAAAATATAAAAAAGGATGGATACTAACGTTGACATACGTCGGTGGCATTCCAGGGTTTGTTTGCTGGTCTGTAGAATTTTTCCTTACAACGGTTACAATTGATGCCTTCGGTGTTGTGTTTACAATTTTGGCAAACTCCACCACCTTCGTAGTTGCCATGAATGTCCAGAGATGAATGTTGCTCGTCAATTTCAGGGTCGTAAACACACTCATCCGTGTGTCCAAAACAGTTACAAGCTTCATGATGGAAAACAAAAGTTAATTAAAATTTTCTCCAAATTGAAGAGATTTTATAGAGATTTAAGGGTGTTGGACCCAAGTGTTAAATTCAAAATTCCATTCTCCATTTTACTCAACGAAACTTATAGATAAATATTTTTTCGCTCTGTAGCGCTAATCTTTCTTCAAATATAAAACTGCATACAGAGCGAAAAAATATTTATTCTCGATACTTTTTGCATAAAATGAAGAATTCAAAATCTAACTTAAAAATTTAATATTTTCATTTTACTTAAAAAATATTTGAATTAGGTATTTTCTCGCTCTGTACGCATAATTCTAGTCAACAATTGATTAATTCTACAGAGGGAAAAAACTCCAAATTTAATATTTGCTGCGTAAAATGAAGAAATCGAATTTTTAGATTAGAACTTGGCTCCAACACCCTTAAATATCTTTGTCATAATTTCTGGGTGTCTCACGTTCGCAAACGAATTTTGAGAGTCCAGTCGATTGTCTCCATTTCTTTTGTTCGAAGCCTTTACAACAACTTGCACATTGGGGTCCACAAGTGTTATGCTGACATCTGCAGACCAATTTCTTGGGCATATTTGGATCCAAAATATCGCAAGTATCTGCGTGTCCATTACACATACATCTTCCTCCTATACTGATGTCTTTGATCGAATAGAAGTACTAAAAGAGATTATTAATATGTTTTTGAATATTTTTTAAAGAAAATGAAATTGATCGTAATTTTAATTTTTTAATTTTCAATTTACCCTTCTAGTGACGGTTGGATCTTGTCGAGCGACAGACATAAGATGTCCTAGCAAATTCTTGGTTCTCAAAAAACGGAATCGCACGTTGGTGGCTCTGGTCCATTCTTGTAGTAAAGTTGAGTTGAAATAATGTTTTGCAGAAGGTCTGCTATTCAAAATCGAAATTGGAATTTCTCCTCCTTCCAGTGGCACAATTTTAGAATATTCAGTCGTACAAATTACACTGTCGTCTCTTGTGATGGGAGTGTGACTATCAACACCAAAATAAGTGAGACAATCACTTTCAGAATCCGAAAAATATTGCCAAGGCGACCAAGTTTTTCCATAATCTTTTGATTTTTCCAAAATCCAGACACCTGGTCGAGGTGAATTTCCCATTCGAATATAGATATAGGCAACGTGGAATTCCTACCGAATTATAAATAGTTTCTACTTTTAGAGAATTTATTTTAAACATAGGTATATTTCTTTTTATTTTTTATCCTCTTTGCAGACTCTTTAACAGTATTTCTTCTTGTCTGCATACATAAGGTGCTAAATTCATTTAGCACCTCAGAACTGAGTACATTTTACAAAGAGTATTACAAAAGGGCCTATTATAAATATTCTTAACTGTTGTAATAATTATTATTTATATCAGTGTTTGGAAAATCGATTAAAAACTGTGTCCAATTTAAATTGAAGTTTTAAATTGAACATTCAGTGGATTTTAAGTTATTAGCAGCATAATGAGTTCTATTTTCTCCCTTCAAAATTGTAGGCTCTGAGAAGTGAATGTGAACCACCCAATCTAAGTTTAAAGCACAGTTAGGGGAACGTGCGTGCTTTGAGCTCTCAAACCTTTGAGAAATACAAAAACTGAGGTCTGTGCACCATATGTGTGGGCGGGCCAAAACAGACCATCATAGCTTCGAGTGTACATTTATAAAAGCACATGGAAACGATTTCTGGTTGAATTCTGAGATAGTAAAACTATAAGGGATATCATTTCTTTTTTCTAAGAAATGGCTACAATCTTTGTACCGTTCCAATGTTTTTCTCTTGCATTTAAAATATTTTTACGTGTTTTTTTTATACTTTTAAATTTATTTTTCAAAGCCTTTGTGATCGTAAGGAACAGGTTCCCTGCTAAAAATTTAACATAGCTAAAAATTTCAGCGTAGCATTATCATTTACATCCTCCACAAAAAAGATAATTTGTTTATGAACGACAGGAAGACGCCTACGCATTGATAAAGCTTCTGGGTAGAGATCATAATATATCCTGTAGTTGGAGTTTTCAGTTGAAACTTCTTATAGAAAAATGTATTCTGATATTTCAGATTTAAAAAATCTTTATTGGCTTTTGTCAAACTTAATTTTATTAATTGGCTCTTGAATTCTTCAATAGTTGCCTTAAAAATATTATAATGTAATATAATACTTATAATTTCGAAAGAATATTACCTGTCCTAAGTTGATGGTCAAGTTCACCTCGTTGTATTTCATCCCCCTGGAAAGGGGTGGTGACTGCCACCAAGTTTCCATTCCATCGACTGCATATTCTGGGGGGTGACTTTTTTCTGGCACATTAGAGTCACAATAATCACAAACCTAAACATTTAATTTGATTCTTTATAACTTCTGATCAAATAATAAAAACTCCTTTACATTTTCATTTAAAGAATTTTTTTACGTTCAGTTGAAAAATTATATATCTCAGATCAAATTATTCTACAAATATAAAGTTTTATCTACCCCTTTTTTAAAACTAGTAAATAGTAATATGCTTTGTAGACAAAAAATTTTTAGATTAAAATATATATATTTCATGTGGAAATATGTTCGAAGGGTCTCATGACTCTTGGAAAGAGAATATAATTTAACGATATTCGAAGTTATCATGAGGTCAACTCTATCTCGTCCCCTTGTCGTTTCTCTTCGTCAATATAACCCAAATGGGATCATATCAAAGACAGTAGCATCCTTGTTTTGTAATATAGATCAGAGATTTCTTAAATTCGTACGAACGATAAAAGAATTAGTCACCAATCTTCTATATATTTAAATGAAATTTTTTTTTGCACCATATTCTTCCGGAATCTCAAATCATAAAATATTCTAGATTACTAAATAAAATTAAAAATTGTATAATTCTAACAATCGAAAAATATTTTTTCTGAAAAATGTAATTGCGGTAGAAATAATTATGTTTGCTAACAAGGGATAAAAAACTTAAATAGGCGACCTGTATCATTTTTTACGACCTTTAAAGAAATGGGCATTAGAGCTATGAGCTCTCTTTGTGAAATGCATTCTTCGAAGAGAACCCATTAAAGGGACTCTTGGACTGGTTTTTGGCAGGCTGATCTTCCATACAAAACATAGTGGTATTTGCTTCATTTTGGAAGGGGAGCCGCCGTCAAACTATTTCTATGGCAATTCGATATCTCAAGGGATTTACATTTACCTTCATAGAAAACGAAATTTTGCGCATTTTTTTCAAACTTTTCTTTTCATTCTATTTTAAATTTTGAATTTCCATTCCATAAATTCTTATTTTACAATTTAAAAACAGAGTTTGAATATTAGAACTATTTTTACAATAAGAATTTAAAGGCCTTGAGACTAAAATTAGATTATAATTTAAACTACTAAATGAAATTGATTAATTGTGATATTAAGACATTAAAATCAGAACACAGCAAAAGAATTGGTTGTTGAGCAACTCTAAACTTTCTTTTCATATATCATATAAGACCTTTTTAATTTTCAATTAAGGGTGTTGGACCCAAATCCAATCTGAAAATTGGATTTCCTCATTTTACTGGAAAAAATATTAAAATTTGAATGTTTTCCCTCTGTAGAATTGATCAATTTTTAATTAAAATTATGCGCAAAGAGCGAGAAAATATCAAATTCAAAAATTTTTTAAGTCAAATGAAAATATTGAATTTTGATGTTAGATTTTGAATTCTTCGTTTTATGCAAAAAGTATCGAAATTAAATATTTTTTCGCACTGTATGCAGTCTTATATTTGAACAAAGATTAGCGCTACAGAGAAAAAAAATATTTATCTATAATTTTCGTTGAGTAAAATGGAGAATGAAATTTTGAGCTTAACACTTGGGTCCAACGCTCTTAAATCAGAATAAAATTTCTTCTCAGAATTTAAATCGAAATTACAATTTAAATTTAAATTACAAATTTAAATTAATTTTAAATTACAAGGAGTCTAAATTATAAAATAAAGCAGAATTATTGAAAGGGCTACTAAAACTGGAAAGAACATAACTCCAGAGACCATAGTCCTTGAACCTATTTATTTCTATCAGTATTCAACTATTTTTACACCATAAAAAATCAGGAAAAAAAAATATAAAATCACGACTTGCCTGGCCTTGGATAAGATTTATATTTTCATCCTGATCAGCATTCGCGCCGACCAATTTGCAATAAAGTTCAGGTCCCGGTGTATCTACTCCGCATGTTGCTGATGCGATGATTTCTTTGCCTTCAGCTAAATTGAAGTACGGTGGTGTAAGAATTTCAGAATTAACTTGATGAAAAAGCAAAGGGAAAAAGGCAACCAGACACCACCACATGGCGATGCCGGTGAAGAGTTTCGCACTCGCGAGTATCAATTAAATCCCGATGTTTACGACTTCGGCTCTAAAATATTGATTAACATTTGAAAAATGAAAAAAAATATAAATTACAAATTATATATTCGGCGGCGTTTTTTGATGCCGCCAAACTTCTCTCTTGAATATATGAAGCTTGTGCGGCTTCCCGTTGCAGACTGAGACATCTGCATCCACTCATCTAGGACCAGGGATAGAACATCATGATGAGGGGGTGGGAGACGAAGAGATTCTGGAGACTGAGTACTTCTGAACTAGAACTTCGGGACATAAGCTACTCAAGAACTTGTAATTTAAAAACAATCTATTTTTGAGCAAGGAGAAGGAAGTTGGAATTGGGAAAGGAGAAAATATTGCTCGGTACTCTGTACTTAGATTTCAAACTTGGAAACTAAGATTTGTTGTTGGTGCATGGCTCTAAAAGTTGATTTTCCAATTTTTCTTATCCAATTTTTAAAAAATTTTGAATAAAAACACAACTTCTTGAGAGACCTCTGAATTCAAGTGAATTTTCATTGAAATTTAGTGGTAGGGTATCTATTGAGGGTGTTAGAGCCAATTTCTAATATAAAAATTCGATTTCTTCATTTTACTCAACAAATATTAAAATGGAAATTATTTCCCACTGTAGAACTAATTAATTTGTAATTAAAATTATGCACACAGAGCGAGAAAATACCTAATTCAAATATTTGTTAAGTAAAATGAAAATATTGAATTTTTAAGTTAGATTTTGAATTCTTCATTTTATGCAAAAAGTATCGAGAATAAATATTTTTTCTTTCTGTATGCAGTTTTATATTTAAAAAAAGATTAGCGCTACAGAGCGAAAAAATATTTATCTATAATTTTCGTTGAGCAAAATGGAGAATGGAATTTTGAGCTTAACATTTGGGTCCAACGCTCTTAAACTCAAGTTAATTCCTCTGAACTGTTTTAACTTTAAGATAGTTCCGTTAAATTAAAGTTAAAATATGGTATACCATTTATTTAATATGTGATTTAATTTGATGTTGGATAAAATTATAATCGTAAAATACACTTCGTTTTTTTGGTTTGCTGAAACAATAAAATTATTGTGGGTCACCAATTCGAATTTTAGGGACCGATAAGGAACCGACAGAACTGACCTTTTGATAACACGATTATCTCTAGCCCCCTTTAAAATTCAAATCTTTCATAGCTATTTCTTTTCAAATTAAAATGCTAACTAGGCTTGTCTATTTATTTTTACAGGAAATCAAAATTTTTTTTTATACAATCCTTATTATACATTTTCTTATGTTCTTAATATCTTTTTGTCTCTTTTTCATATTTAATTGAAACCTACATTCATCTGGATTCACAAAGATAAGAATTTAGTTTCATTCAGTGCTTGTTTTTTTCTGCTCAACATAACTAAATTATCTCTTTTCCTGTTTCTCAGGAGCGTATAAACTCTTTCTGTTTCAATTTATATATAATTTTGTCTTCTATTGATAACTAAAAATTAAGTAAATAAGGTGTATTAATAAAACAAGATCATGTTTGAAAAGCATTGTTGTATTGTTTAAATAACTTCTATTTGGCAAAAATTAAAAGAAATAGTAATAATTGTATGGACCCTAAAACAAATCTGGCAAGTAGGTATAAATTTATCTTAACGAATTACGAAAACTTCCGAGAAAAAGCATTTAAAATATAAGAATAACGAAATAAGTCATTTCGATTTAAAATAAGAATAATTTCGCAAAAAAATTTGTAACGAGGCATTGAAAATTCGAGGCTTCGAGATAATCTTATATTATCTTTTGTTTTTCTAAAACTGAAGAATTGTGCTATTCTTTTATTTGAATTAGATTGAAGATTAAATCTAAAATTGTATTACCTATCCGAAAAAATAAAACTTACGAGTCTGAAGCTCAAATCACAGTATAAAATGAATAATAACCTTTACCGTCTACTAAAATTTATCGCATTCGTAAATTATTCAACAAGTATTCAGTACTATTCTTCGTTCCTATAATGATTTAATGGATTTCCTTATTATTAAATAACACATTCGAATGAAGTCTTTACAACTTTAATTCACCTGGATATTAGGATATTACGCGTCACTATGTCAAGTGAAAATGTAGATATTTATCACAAGTTTCATTACAACTAAGAGAGAGGCAAACATCATATTACTTGACGAGTGATGGCTGTCAACTCTCAAAAAATTTTAAGAGTACCTCACGTTGCAAATGTCACTCTATAAATCTAGAAGTGCAATTAAAATTCTCTTAACATCTAAGGTAAAAAAAATAGAGACTTTAAGAGTTTAAGCAGTGATTCTCCGTGTCTGTGATGATGATGATTTTATGATAAGTATCATGATGAAGTTTTAGAAATTATTGACGTTTCATATCGATTCACATTAATATCTTCATTCAATACCGTGTGCGAAGATCATAACTAATCCAGGTTCTACAATCATGTCTTCCGGCATATGCATGTTATCGCAATGTAGAACTAAAACCGCCTGTTTCCCGGGAATTCTTCTACAAACGTAATTTTCGTAGAGTCGCCTAGAGTTCTGTCTGGTTTCAAGAGAATTCAGTCCAGGAGGCCATTTCCTTTCGTGGCAATTTTCCATAAGTTCGTTGATTACATGAGATGGACAATTAATTTCCGATAGAGTTCTTTTTATTAAAGTCTGTAACAAAATCAGTAGTAAGGTCATGAGTAATTCACAACTGAATTTTAAGCAATTTAACTTCAAAAGTGAAAAATTTACTTGTAATAATTCATCAGGAGTGGAAATCATTCCTCCCCAACGAGTGACTCTTGCTCTAGGAAGAGATCCAGCCCATCGAACGACTTCGTCTCGTTCCATTTGATCAGCAATAGTTCTCATCAAAGGATTCGAAATTCTTACAGCTTTCATGAATTCCTTGAGAAGTTGAATTTCTCGCTTATGTTCATTAATTTGAAACTGTTGTTCGCTCAATTCTCTCTTCACGTCGGAAAGTTGCTGTCGCTGGGAATGTATTAGATTTCTCAGTTCCCGGATGCAATTGTGATTTTTTATTTCATCCTTTGGGATTATGAGACTACAGCCTTGTTCGCAGGGAATAAGTCGTTTCGGGTTGAATTCGCAGTCTTCGAGATGTGAAGCCAGGTTGTCCAGTTTGATGATCGCTTGACAACCGTGAACTAGGTTATCACAATTGACGCACAAACGGGCGAGTAAATTTCTAAGGATTCTCGGAGCCCCTCTGAGCTGTGTACCAGTAATTGGCGTGCGATCGAGTGGACAAATTGGCTGACGACTTATCCATTCTTGAATACAGTTTCGACAGAATGCATGCTCACATACGAGTGCCTGCAACAAATTATTTAGCTTTAATTATTTCGTTACAAGACTTTGAAAATTAGTTTTTACTGTATAAATACTGATGTGGGTTTCATAAATTTAATTTTAATGGAAGAAATATAATTAATAAATGTAATTAATAAATTTATTAGATTATTTATCTCAACGTTGCTATATATATAGAGAGATTCCACTTGAAAGATTTGAAGAGAGGTTATGTTGACCTACCTCTTTTCCTATTTTCTATACAGTTTAAAACTTCTACCATGAAGACCTAATTCAAATAAGAGAAAGCAAATCCCTGAATTTTAAATTTGCAAAATTTATAAATAAGTGCAGACGCTGCAAAAGTTGTTGGCAATTGGTGGAAGCCGTTCACTAATTTCGACCACTTTTTAAAATTACAATTATAACAAAATGTTTCTACATTATTTATAGAACTTCTAGTCAATTTATACGATTTATACAGACAAATACAAAAAGTCGAGATAAAATGGAAATGTCAATTATGTCAACAAGAAATGAGACTTGTGTTGTAGGTTATGTTTCCTCTATAGAGTCATATTATTTGAATAGGAGGATCTTTACTGGAGAATAATAAAATACCTGGAGTGGATCTTCGAGGACACCAGAACATATTGGACATATGAGTTCTTCATCAACATCTCCTTGGAAACGTTCCAAGTCTAAACCCATTTCGCACACCTCCTCTTTTGTAAAAGGGTTGACAGATTGACACTTCACAGTGAATGGCGATTGTGTTATACTTTCTCTTGGGAGTAGTTATAACCAAACTTGTTTTTTTATAAAGTAATACTCGATTTATGAAACATTTCTCAAAATAAAATCATTTGAAATTGTCACTATAAATGTCTTTTTGTGGAATTATATCTTTTTTGCTTATATATACACTGATATCAGCGGTATACGCACTTTCACGCGATCAGAGATACGCGATGTTCACTTCACCAACTTCACCGTAAAATTGACACCACTATATGACTAATATGACGTACACTTGTAATGGCCGTGTGACAAAGGCTCTACAGGATCAACAGGCTCAACAGTTATTTTTATTTTCTTGTATCGGGTACATCGAAACTATATCAACACATCTCATTTTTAATAATTTAAAATTCATTGGATACATTTGTTTATCTTTCTAATCCCAGGTATTTATATTGTTTCATTTAAGAATGCTTGATTGAAAATTCTTAAGGCTTCCTACAAAAGAATAAATAAATAATACTTTTGCGTTCACTGCAAAAGTAATTTAGAAAATTTCAAATTTTGTTTGATTAAAAACTAATACATAAAAAAATTTCCTATCACTAAGCGTCACTATAAAAGTTTATAATAAAGTTCATTTTTTCAGTTTTTTTTTATCGACGCTTTACTCAATTTTTTATTAAAACCTTTCACCTGTAGTCAGAGTACACACGTGTATGTCGGGTTAGCACCTTTTAGGGGCATTTCAGAATTCATTTGAGATAGAATTTTAGACACAATTCAAATGCTTGCAATTAATCATATATTTTTAAGACAAGAATTATTATTACCTTCTTAGGTTTCAATGAAATACCCACGTTCCATATTCTTAATTATTGCAACCGAATTTTGTGAGCGTTTTTCATTTTGTGGATTAAGAAGTAAGACGTCTTAAAATTTCTCTTGAGATAAAACCAGAGATAATTGAGAAAAAATAACTAGATTTTTGTAATTTATAGCAATTTTGTCTCTTTATCTGCGAAATGTTTTGTTATTCCAAGAAACTCAGGCAACAATAATTTACCATATTTTTATCATGTTTTGTTATCTGGTGCCAGTTATTGGAGCAATTTTGGCAGACAGTTATTTGGGTCGTTTCAGGTTTGAAATAAAAAATGTTCTGCACTTCAATTAAAAGTGTTGGATTCAAGTTGTAATATGAAAAATTGAATTTTTTATTTTACTTAACTAATATTGTAATTTTACTTTAAAAATATGATCATTCCTTAGCAAAAATTAGAATTAAAAAAATTAAAAACTCTTCATGTTTATTATTTTTCAACAGAACAATTTTATATTTCTCAATCGTATACACTATAGGAAATGTCCTTATGTGTCTTGCTGCCACTCCACCAATTGCTATTTGGCCTATGTAAGTTTTTTTAAAAAAATGTTGCCAATTAATAAAAATAAAAATAATTTAAAAATTTATATTCCAATTTTTGTAAATTAATTTTAATTAAACGAAAATTACTTTAAATTATGAATGTTTTTTTTTAGAAGTATGACATTTGTTGGATTATTTTTGATCGCCTGTGGAACTGGAGGAATTAAACCATGCGTAGCAGCCTTCGGTGGAGATCAGTTTCACTTGCCCTTGCAAGAAAAATATCTCCAACAATTTTTTTCCATATTTTATTTCACTATTAACTTTGGAGGTTTAGTGGGAATGATTTTAATTCCAATTTTGAGAAAAGCGGTCACCTGTTTTAGTGATGACACTTGCTATGCTTTAGGCTTTGGATTCCCTGCGACCTTAATGATCATTGCATTGTGTAAAATAATTAATTAAATATTATCAAATTATCTTAAGGGCATGTGATACTTTTTACCATAAGAGCAAATTAGTTAAACCAATTATACGTTCATAAGAATAGATATTTTTAGCAAATAATAATAATTTGCTAAAAATATCTATTATTATGAATGTATAATTGGTATAACTAATTTGCTCTTATGGTGAAGTATCACATGCTCTTAATTATTTCATTATGATCATTTTTCTCTAAAAAGTTTTAATCCTATTCATCAATATATGTACACAGTATTATTTCTGCTTGGAAAACCTCTTTATCGCTTGAAATACCCTAAAGAAAATATAATGCTCAGTTTCATCAGCTGTATTTTTGTAAGTTTTCATTTTCAATTACGTGTTTGGTTAATATTTATCATTTTAATGCATGAAATTAATTATTTGTTTAAAAATTAAGTACGCTGCCAAAAAATCGTGTAAAAAAAGTAAAAATGAGGAAATCCAAAAACACTGGCTGGATAATGCTCGAGATAAATTTCCAACAAAGTTAATTACTGATATTAAAATAGTTCTTGCAATTTTATATTTATACATCCCTCTACCTTTTTTTTGGAGTCTATTTGACCAACAGGTATATGTTTAAGTTTTCATTTTTAACGTTTAATATTGATTTTCAAGTTAATTTAAACAGTAAATTTAATTCTAAGGGAACAATTCGTGTTTAATTTGTGTTTAATTAACAAGGGCTCACGTTGGACATTTCAAGCTTCAAGGATGAATGGTTACGTCTCCGGCATACAATTATTACCAGATCAGATGCAGGTTCTCATAGTTTATTGGTTATACAAATACAAGTTGATAAGATACTTAAACACACAAAGTCGACGAGAAATTGATTTTCATTACAGGTGGTAAACCCAGCAATTGTGCTTTTTCTGATTCCACTTTTTGATAAAGGGATATACCCCAGATTTTTTAAAAAGTGTAAATTGCACTCTCCTTTAAATCGAATGATCATTGGAGGCATTTTTGCCGGATTAGCGTTTATCGCTAGTGGATTCCTAGAATTAAAATTAGAGGTAATCACACATCTATCTGAGCTTGTTTAAAAAGATCTAAAATTTTCATTAATAATATGATGTTTTTTCTCTAATTCCCAAGAAATTATTTTCCAAACAGAAAACATATCCAGTTTTGCCAGGGAAAGGAAAAGCCTCTCTCAATTTCATAAACACCTTAGACTGCGATGTTCAATTCATGACATCCTTTTTTCTAGACTTTACATTAAGTAAAGGAGAAAAAAAAGTTCTGAACGTGACTGCACAAAATTTCTCCTCATACAATATTTATCTTTTTGCATCTCCCAATTGTTGGGATTTGGAATTCATCAACCCAACTCTAAATACCAACGTAAGAGCTAAAGAATTCCAAATTGATACATTTTTAATTGGAATCGTTGATAAGCAAATTTATCTTTTTGATACTGAGCCAGATTTATATACAAAAAGTCTTAGTGGACGTCCAAAGTTACGGTATATATTATTAACTCCTTCGTTGACACGAATTATTTTACTAAAAGTGTCCAAATTGTACAGGATTTTGTTTTTTTGAATTTTTAATCGAAAAAGTATGAAAGTTTCATGAAATTTTACAACCCCACGTCAATATGCCAACGAAGGGATTAATTTCAATTCAGGATGATTATCATATTAAATCTCTATTTCAAAAATGTTTTGGGTTTTTCAGATTAATTTTAATGAGAGATTCTGACACTGACAATAATGTGACAGTGACTTTGAAAAATAAAATTGAATTCGAAGATAAGTTTTTTGTGCCTGGTGGGAAGCTTTTTTCAGAGTCAGCTTATATCGAATTAGAACCAGGCTTGTTGGTTTTATTTATTTATTTTTTTCATTCAAATAAGTGTTTGTTTCTGACTGATATTAACATTATAAAATTGTATCAGTTTACAGTATACAATTTCTAATGGTATCAATCCCAGTGTAAATGATCAATCAAGAGAATTAGCTTTAGGCGGAGTTTATCTTCTTGTTATCAAAACTGAAAATGGACATGTCGTCGTAGGAATTATATATTAATTAGAATATTTTGATGAATTAACTAAATTACAATAAATTAAATCGAATTCAACTGACATTCCAGTTTCATAAATTATTCACAATGACACCTCCAAATGAGATTCACATGCTATGGCTTTTTCCACAATATCTATTGATTTCAATTGCAGAAATCATGTTCGCCATTTCTGGTTTAGAATTTTCCTTCACTCAGGTAATCATTTTTCAGGTAATAATTTTTCATTATTTATTAATGTGTAAAATGTCATTTAATGAGAAAAATTTTGTAACTTGATTAGGCACCCAATAGCATGAAAACTGTCACAATTGCTGCTTGGTATGTCAGTGTTGCTTTGGGTAATTTTTTTGTGATAATTGTGATTCAAGCTCGCCTTTTTCAGAGCCAGGTATTTATTAATTTATTAATTCATATTAAAATATAAATAAAAATATAAATGAATAGTCTTGTATATTTTTTTAGGCCAATGAATTTTTCCTCTTTGCTGGATTAATTCTGCTGAATATGTTAATATTTGCTGCTATGGTGAAAAGATATAAGTTTGTTCTCATGGAGGCAAGTTCGAGTATAGTGCCATTTTCACTTCTTGTGAATCGAGATCAAGAAGATTATTGTCCTTTAATTAGAGTAAAAAAAGATCAAAGATTTACTCACACATATTTAATTCCATCATCCGCTTCTTTAGCATCCACTTCCTCTACTTCAGATTCATAAAAAAAATATTCTTGAGTCAGATTTTAAGGTATTATTGATAATAATTAGTTCAATCATTTCGCAATACTTGTTTTCACTGAAAGACAAGGATCAGAGAAAAGACCTCAATTTTACATTAATTTGTTCAGGAAATCAGTATCAATTGCAAACTCATGAAGTTAAGATTAGATAATTACCTTCTGATGATTAATGGCTTCTTCATTTTATAAGTATTTAAAGAATAAATATGATTTCAAAATTTACGTCAGTTTACACTAAACGATAAGACAATTGCTTTAAAAATTAAAGATTTAGTTTTACTCGCACATTAAAAATAAGAATTTTCGTATGATGTCTGATATAGTATATTTAAATCGAATATTTTCCAATTCAGAACCAGCTTTCCTTGATTTTTAGCTTGAATTTGTATAAGGAATTGACGGTTTCTCCTTGAGATAAACTTACATAATTTCGGACAGAGAAAGTTCTTTATAGCGAAATTATTCTGACTATCAATCAAAATGATAAATAAAAAGAATTTAAATGTTCCAATCAATTTCGTGTTATGGTAATCGCAGTAAAAGTGGAAATATTTTATTTGTCATTAGAGACAAGTAAAATAAATTTCCTGTGTTATTAGCAATAATTTTTTATATGTATATTAATCATTGGAAAACATTATGAGGGGTTTATGACAAGAACATTTTACCAGTTATTTTCATAATATTCGCATATATGTCTTTTATCTGAACGATAACAAAAATATATTTGCACACCTGATAATAATTGAAGAACTAGATTAAAAACAACATTTTTCCAAACTTGTCTAAACTGAAATTTTCCTCTAAATATTTGAAATATTTAAATTCTTCATTTTTTAGAGCATGACACAATGGATATGTCAATAAAACCGACTCACAGCCAATAAAATTGTCGTAGAGAATGATAATTAAACTTAATTGCTTCTATCTTGGTACCCACATCAATTGAAGAAATTATAGAAAATAATCACTCAAAAAAAATGTGCAAAACTTGAATATTCTTTCGATAACATTAATAATAGTTATGTATTCCCATAATACTCAGTTTTACAGATATTTTCAAAATTATTATTTTTTAACAAGTGAACAACCTCTAATCAGACTCTTGAAGTTTTTCAGTTACAAGCGGTCAAATGTTAATTGACCAATTTGCCCAACTTCAACTTGCATTCTTCGAAGATTAAACTTCCTAGAATTGAAGTACTTTTGAAAATTATATTTAATAAGAAAAGTATCTCAAACAGGTTTTTTTAAAAACTTTGAGGAATTTCTTTCGATGTAAGGATAATCAATGTTGTTCACCAATATCTTATTAAGAATCTGAGCACGTTATGTTTAAACTATTTATCCCCTCTTTGACTTGCATGTGAGTATGTACTACTTTGGCCTACAGATTGGTTCGACCGTTCATGCTTCACGCTCAGATACTTTCACATCGTTCCAAAAGCGAACACAGTTGAACACTGAACACAGTACAATAATAGCAGTTGAGCAAATAGTGTCGCGGTTTATCGTATTGAAAGTCGTAATAAATGTTGTAACACAAAATTAAAGAATAATCGCGAAAGTTATTTAAAATATATGCAAATTTGAATTTACACATTTTCATTTAATCAATCATGACTATTTTATATTTACCTTGAATTTCAGTGCAATTTTATTCGATAGTTAAGCGGTTTTTTGTGATACATTGGAATAATAACCACAATGGAGGAAGAAGGTACACATATTCATAAGGTACATAGCTCAACGCTAATGTTTTTTTATTGCTTCCCAATTTATTGTTCATTTTTATGGATATCATGTTTTCGCTATTATATTATACTGTGATCAAAATGAAAAAGTAAGCATTTTTTTTATTATCATCAATGTATCCAAGATTGTCCACATTATTTATAAAAAAATACCAATTAAAAGACAACCTTGCACATTCTCAGAAATATTCTTACATAAAATAAAAACATTTCACACATTATACAAGAAACAATTCTGAAGTCAATGGTGTGGGTTAAATAACATTAAAATCAGTAAATAATGCCGTTTTACTGGTTGTGCTGTATAAAAAATTCAAGTTGCAGTTGTAGTATAAATCAGCTTGAAGATGCACATAAAGTATGCTTTTAATGAAATTTTCCTGAATGTGTATTCCTCAATATTTATGAACTATAATAAAAATGTCTTATAAATATATATGCTTCTATTCTACTTTCCTTTACCTCGTGCCCATAATTTACTTTTATAAACGTAGGTCATGTTGATACAAAAATTGGATTGACTGATTGTTTATCTTGGATTATTTTAATTCACTTGACCTTGAATTCAATGGAAGACATACGAGAAACAAGAATAATCTAAATTTTTCCTGTTTTTCAACTTATAAATTCCAATACCATCGCATATTAATTATTACACTCAAAAAAACGCCTAGTTAAGTTAACTAGAATTTTGAGTTAAATATAGCATAACTATATTTTCTGATTAAATTAACCAGAATTCTGGTTGATTTAACCAGCATTCTAGTTATTTTAACTAGCAATTCTTATTAAAATAATCAGAATTCTGATTACTTTAACCAGAAAAAATAGGCTATATTTAACCCAAAATTCTAGTTAACTTAACTAATCATTTTTTTTATAATATATTATCAAAAAAATGATTAGTTATTTGAGGAAGGGGAATACTTTGAAATAATCTCTCACGAAGGATGTCAGATTAGAATGTCAAGTACTTTCTACATTATCAAAGAAAGAGTTTTATTAACTGTGACATGTACATAAGAAGTACACTGTTAAAAAAACTTCAATTACTTTAGTTGAAGTTTTATTCAATTACCGTAGCTGAATGAATTTTAAATAAAATATAGTTGATTTTTCAACTAAATAGTTGAATATTTAATTAAAAGTAGTTGAATTTTCAACATATTTTTAACAGTGTAATCAAAATTAAATTATTATTTATTCCAAACTATATTATTTAAAATCTACTATTTTATGCAGTTCCCTATTTGTATTACCTGTTTTCCGATTTTTTTATTGTTCTACTTGCAATAGAAGATTATATTCTTATCAGAACCTTATTTGTCTTTGATAATCTAAAAGGTGTGTACTTTGATCCCCCTTTCTTCAAATTTTCAAGATTGAGTGAGATATTTTTCCTATTAAAAGAACAGTAAACTTTCAAGAGAATTCTTACCATGATTAAAAGTGGATTAAACACACAGCACACAATCTACAAACATGTGGTTGAAGTTCAGCTCGTTCAGATGAACGAATTTTTCTATTGATTGCATATTAAACTAGAAACAGTGTTAAAATATTGATTTATTTATATTGAAAATATTACTGCATGAAAGAAATTATTTGTAATGCCTACTTTTATTTTTAGTTGGAATAATATTTCTGGATAAAGAACTCTAAATGTTAAAAAATTTCAATTTGATTCAAATTGAATAATCTCTAACTTTAAAACACCTCACCTACCTAACTTGCATAAGTATTGAAACCACGTGGTGATTTCCTTCCTGATTTCATCCACTGGAGCAAAATACGATATAATATGTATGGCCTCTCTAGACAACCACTTGAACAAGTGCAGCATTGACCTTTAGAAATGTAGGTAACACAGTTATAAGAATGTGCAGACAAGCGTTCATTGACTTTTAAAACTCTCTTGTATTACTAAGAGGAATTTACTGGATAATTGGCACAACTTTTTGTAACATTATTTCTGATTCCACTATATTGTAATAAAAATGATTATGTTCAATTCTTTTTTTCAAAACCACAATGTTTTGAAAATTGTAGTCTGATTCTCTTTCACAGAACTTCAAAGTTTTTTACTTCCTCATTATGAAGAAATCCTATTATGCACCTGTCTTATCGTGCGTGGATATGTATTTCATGATAACAACAATAATGAAATACACTTCTTTTTTAAAATATGTGGTTTGTGGCAGGTGCTAAAGAAAGGACAAGAACAGATTTTGTATTTTCTTTATAACCTGCCACGAAGCACATATTTTAAAAAAGAAGTGTATTTCATTATTCCATTTATGTACTCTATACGTTAATTGTGTATCGTTTGATTGAAAAGTGTAGAGAAGTAATTAACTCAGCTGTTAGTCCATTTATGGACTTCCTCATTGAAATTTATCCATTAATCCATAAATGCATGGTGTTAGAGGTCATATCTTGAAAAAGATTACATATGAATTCTTTAGATCTTGAATGATGTAATCCAAAGTAAATAGACAATTAGACACTAAAAACAATACAATGTAGATTTACGACTCTCATTTATTGTACGAAAATAACTGTATAGAAAAATTTTTCTAAACATCAGTATAAATTAATAAATTTTTTTTATCAGTATAACATTATTAATTTTAAATGTTACGTTACATTGTAACTGTAACCTTCAATGTTTACTAATAATGACCGTAATTCAAGGAGTTAAAAATTGTAATTTATCTACTTTGTAACTGTAGATAAAATATATCTGGCAGATAATTTTTACGGCTTATTCATTGTTACATACATAAAAGTAAAATCATTGTAACAGCAATAGTCCTATTATCCAATAAAATGTCTAACAACATCTTGAGGTCGTTCATTTTTATTTGACCCTCTCAGGAAACTAGCTGTAAATATAAATGGAATAATAGAGATTCGAGAATTTCTTTAAAATAAATAAAAATAAAAATTTGTACTTCTGAAACTACGTTTCAGAGTTTGGCCATGAAAAATAATCTATCGATTACCGATAATAAGTCATATACGATTAAAAGAGCAATAAAGTTGATAAAATCTTAAATTGATCATTTGAATATATTTATCTCATATTTGGTGTTATCAAGGAGACAATACTCGAGAATATTATTAAATTCATTAAAATATACAATAAAAATTTTATTAGCAAATAGGAAGGCCCGAAGCTTATGTGTTTTGTCTATAAAAATACTATCTGGAATCTATAAAATACTATACAATCTACCTGTGAGGGTAATCCACTTAGATGATATAAAATTAATAATATATAAATTAAAAGAATTTAAATTTATCTTTTAATTGCGAATCCTCAATTTGCCACGATGAAGCTTATTTTATTATTAATTATTACATGTATAATTTAATAGCCTTTCATTATTGTTTAACATGATTTTATAAAAGCTCTTTGAAGGAACTTGTTTATTCGAGTTTTAATAGAATGCATAATACCGATCAATCTAATCCTTTTGTGTTACTGTTACTCTATATCAAAAGAGCTTTTTAACTAGAACGGAAGGTGTTAATCGAAGCATCATATTTATCGAACAGATTTTCAATCTGTTGATAATAAACCTGCTTGGATGGATACTCTTTATTTTTTAATTCTTTTTGTATGATACTCCGCTGGATTAATTAAAACGACTGAAAAACCGCTTGGAAAATTCATTTTCACTCATGAATTCCACATCATCCAGATAATACTGGTTGTACAAAAAATTGAAAATAATGCAATTTCATCCTTGATATCTGATTTGATTATAATATTCTTAGAAATACTGGTTATTCTAATTGATACTACAATTGTCTACAATACATCTAATTGCTTCTACAAGCCTGTCTATAATGATTATTTTTTACATTTTTTTAGAAACTGAAATATCCGAAGGCAGTTTTCTTCATCATTAGCAATGAATTCTGCGAAAGGTTCGCTTTCTATGGAATGCGAAGTAAGTACTTACAGATTTTCTTTTCTTCAATTTTTTTTTAAAATAATGAATTATTATTTTTCAACATACAATAGTAAATATGACGTATATATTAGCTTTGAAAATTTTCAGCGATTTTGGTACTGTATCTCCGTGACATTCTTCTTTACACGGAAAATACATCTACAGTGATATATCATGCCTTTACAATGTTGGCATATTTAACACCAGTTTTTGGTGCAATGTTGGCTGATTCCGTTCTTGGAAAATTCAAAACAATTTTTTACATCAGTATTATTTACGCCCTAGGGCAACTACTGCTCTCTGCGAGCGCAACGCCCTGGTTTAATTTTGGACTAAGGTGCATAATTTTTTCAATTATAAAGTGTAAAATAGTGTAAAATAATTAAACAGTAAATTAACAAAATATTTAACTATTCCATTTACGGATATTGTTAATCAGGTGAATATATTTTCACAAACGGAGTTCAAGGCTTCTTCATACTTTATTTATATCTTTAGTACTAAAACTCTCATGAATAAAGTCTCTGGGAATATTTTTCCTCTCAAGGATGTTCCACTTTCAGTTTTCACAAGAAATTAAAAAGTTTTATTGTTCAATGACGATAATAGCAAATTAGTAGATTTTAATAATTACTCAGGATTCCTTTGAGAATATTCTTATTGCAATTCAGATAACATAAAATTTGTTTAGAACTGGAAAATACTCTACTGCTCTCATTTCAACTTTGAACTACATACACGTCTTTAGAATCCGGTTGGTTTTAATGTTTTACTTTAATTTTGACCAATTTTTATATTTTTCTTTAGGGAAACTGCGATATTTGGATTGCTGTTGGTGGCGTTAGGAACAGGTGGAATAAAACCATGTGTTTCGGCTTTTGGAGGTGATCAATTCATCTTACCACAACAGGAAGCAGCTTTATCTACCTTTTTTTCTCTATTTTATTTCGCTATCAATGCCGGTTCCCTAATCTCAACTTATGTCACTCCAATCTTTCGAAAGGATATTACATGTTTTGGAGAAACCACCTGTTTCTCTCTGGCATTTTTCGTTCCTGCTGCTTTAATGATTTTCTCAATAGGTAAAGAACGTAATTTTAAATAAAAAAAAAATTATAACGCATGCTTAAAACATTTAAAACTATGTTAACTAATCTTTGTTTATAAAATTTTAGTAATTTTCCTTGTTGGTAAGACACTCTACAAGATTAATGAACCTCAAGGAAATGTCGTATTGAATGTCTCTAAATGCATTACAGTATGTATTATTTATGATATTTCTTATTTAAAGGGGGTGGGTCTCTAAGGCAGGTTTTTGGCCCACTTTAGATTTGGCCCAAAAAATTCGAAAAAATCCATACAGTATCTACTAACAATAAGAAGTCAATTCCACCCTAAACGGACAACCCCCATTATTTTTCTGGATTTTTTTATCGGATTTTTTGTAGTTTGACCTTTAAATGACCTTGAATCTGATATGCTGGAGGTCAACGGACCTCGGATTCGAAATCAGCGACCCCAAAAACCTATGTATGTATTTTTCGGGATTTTTTTATCGGATTTTTTGCAGATTGACCTTCAAATGACCTTGAATCTGATATGCTGGAGGTCAACGGACCTCGGATTCGAATTCAGCGACCCCAAAAACCTATATATGTATTTTTCCTGATTTTTTTTAATTGGGGATTTTTCCTAAAAACATTGCACAGAAGCGGTGGTTTTCATTTTTTAAGGAGTGCTCAGGGTGATTGGGGGGTGAGGGTTGTCCGTTTAGGGTGGAATTGACTTCTTATTGTTAGTAGATACTGTATGGATTTTTTCGAATTTTTTGGGCCAAAAACCTTCCTTAGAGACCCTCCTCCTTTCTAATATTTTTTATGGATTCAAATTGTGTAAACAGAACAAAAATTGGTTTAAAATTTCAGTACGCCATTCGGAAGAAAATTGCAACTTCAAAAAAGAATAAAAGAGAACACTGGTTGGATTACGCGGATGATAAATATAGCCAAAAAATGATTGAGGATTTGAAAGCAACTATGAGAGTTTTAAAACTCTTTTTGCCTTTGCCCGTTTTTTGGGCACTTTTTGATCAGCAAGGATCACGATGGACCTTTCAAGCTGCCAATATGAATGGCCAAATTGGCAGTTTTATATTAAAGCCTGATCAAATGCAAGTAGTGAATCCATTTCTCATTCTTGTTTTTATCCCTCTGTTCAATAGTTGTCTATATCCTATCTTCAAAAAATTGCATATTTTCAATACACCATTGAAAAAATTGACTTTAGGGGGTATGTTAGCAGCACTTTCGTTTCTCCTATCAGCTCTCGTCGAATTTCAAATCGAGGTACTTAACAATTTTTAAGCTATAATACATATGTCTACTTTAAGCGTATTGAAATTGTTAAATTTATATAAACTGCAGGAAACATATGCGGTGGTTCCTACTGCTGGTTCTGCACAATTGAGGATATTTAATACTTTAAATTGTTCAGTGTCAATGACAGTGGAAAATGAAACTTTTGCTCTCAAGGCACTGGATGTTTGGGAAAACAAAAAAATTAAAGCTGAGGGAAATGTTCTATTAAATTACGAAGCCAATTTTGCATCCTGTCATAAAGATAACTATTCTACTGAATCTGGTACAACGAAAGGTGAGCATTATTTTTAGTTTCATTTCATCCCCCACTAAAAAGAAAAAAAAACACCTGAATAAAATAAAATTGATAATGTTTTAGGCAAGATCAATGTGACCGAAGCTGAAGCAACATCTGGGGTTATCACGAGAACGGGATTGGATTTCTTTTACATTGATTCAGTAAAAAAATCCGAGAAAAAAGATTTTCGACTTCGAGCACTTGTATCAGTCCAAGATGCTGAAACTGGAATATTAAAATTGTCCCAAGATTCGGAAATTAAAGCCGAATTTAAGCTGTCGAAAAATTTCAATGTGACAGATCTAGAAGAATTCGACACTGGAACATTTGATATATATTTGGATGATAAACGTGTTCTAGAATCGGTGGATTTCGGTCAAGGTGGCGTTTACACAATAGTCGGTTATCTCTCGAATACTGAAAAGATTGCTAAAGTAATAACCATAACGCCTAGGAATTCGGTTCACATGCTGTGGTTACTTCCTCAATATATAGTAATTACCATGGGAGAGGTCATGTTTTCTGTGACAGGATTAGAATTTTCCTTCACCCAGGCACCATCGAGTATGAAGTCATTATTGCAATCTGCCTGGTTGCTGACGGTTGCATTTGGAAATCTTCTTGTGATCATCATTGCAGAAACTTCCTTGATGAAACAGGTATTAATGATTTTGAAAAATTTTCAAAGATATTTTAAATTTGCTGCTTAGTTTAAAATTTTTACCGATTTCATGATTTTGTTTCAGTCCTACGAATTCTTGCTTTTTGGGGGCTTGATGTTCATCGACATGTTGGTCTTTGCCTTGATCTCGAAATTTTATAAATACGTTGTGATACCAAATAACGAAAATGAAGGTAATGATGTTCCCATGCATCAAAAAAGTGGAGATGTGAACTTAGCTTTTGTAGACGACAGTGGAAACAAAGTTGAACAGTGATATAATAACACATGGAAATAATGCAGAATTATTACTGCATTCAATACACATCCAATACATTTCGTCTCGTGAGATTCATTCCTAACATCTAGGAATTCAACATTCCTAAATACATACGCTTCTGTAAATACATATACTTATTAATTCCTTTTTTTACAATGAATTTCATCGCCCTGTTTTTTTACTGTCTTTTTTTCAGTCGTTAAAAATAAGAAAAATATACTACGTATAGTCCACTTAAAACTGAGAGATTCATTATCCTATTTTCTATTTTCATTAATTACTATTTTCTAGGGGAATTAAAGTACTAGGAAATTCTGAAATTCTCCTTGAAAGGCTTATTAGACAAAGAAGGCAAAGCTTTTCAGTTTTGTGTGTCTCGCTTTGTCTCATCTTTTGGTGTTCTATAGTGAATTTTACATTTTAAGCTCTTTTGTTGTAAATAATCCACAAAATATTGTAGGTGGTAAATTTTGGAATAAGGATTCTTCTTCACTGAAGAATGAAGAACACGAGTTAGAGGAACATACAGCAGAAGTTGAAAGTTTCGATTGAGTCTATAGTAATATACAAATCTGTAGTACATATAAAAAACATTTTTTATATCTTAATGATTTAAATTTCAAAATATACCAGAAATAGTATTTACAATTTTTCAAAATTTCAAAATTTTTTAAATCTACTTCACTTATATATTTCAAACTTATAACTATTAAAGGTAAAGTTTAAATTCTGTATTTAAATTTGAATCACTAAAAATTGAATTTCAAACTAGAACTAGAAGGCTTTGAAATTTGGTAAATAATTCAAAAGAGGACTTTTTTCGAATAAATATTGGTAAATATAAATATATATATATATACCTGGTTCAGAATCTATTTCAGTTTATTAACCTTGATTAGGAGCAAAAATATCGAAGAGCCTTTGGTTTAACTTTGGCAACTAATATAAAACGATGTACAACAGTGTCACATAGTATCTTATCACGAGAATCAATTACAACTTTATAATTACACAAATCTTAATTAACTCACGTCGTATCCGAGAAAATATATAGAATATTTACACACATATTTATATAACAATTATATAATAATATCGTGAAACGTATTCGTTCTTAGTCTTGGAAGCTTTGGCTAGAAAAATGAAAAGTCCTTAATAATCATTACAGATTACATAAATTACATAATTACACAAACTATTACCGGGCAGTCACAGTTATGACATTTTTTTTCTAAAGCGAAACTTATTCTGCTATGAGAATTGCTCTTAGTCTAAAATTATATACTCTTTGGTGTGACTCCTTTTCTCACTTCAAATGTCAAACAAGAATAAACCATTAATTCGCAATTATTCTCAAATTATAATTAGACTTTATATTATCTCTTTAATGAATTGAAACTCATAAAAGAAAATAAATTAAATAGATGTAGGATATCAGAATTTATATAATGAGAAGGATAATTTTAGTGTTTCTGAATTTAGATAAATCCGATTTACCACTTTGAGTTTCACTAAAAGAGGGCACGAAAATTGATCTTTTGTCCTAATTCTCGTTGACGATTAATTAGTAATCTATTATCGAGAATATTGGTTGCAGTAATAAATAGAGTAGACTAGGAAAGAAAAGTGAATAGCAAAACTTCTCTTTTTTTTTCAAATAAAAAACGTCGAGACCTGATTACCGGCAATGTAGATGCTTATGAACTAGTATTTTTATAATATATATTTATATTATATTACACTACACGAGGAATGAAAAATGCTTATGAAAATATGCTTATGATGTAGGAGCGAATCCTAAGCAAATTGCTAGTTAGCTAGGAAGCTCTGGACTAATCACTTTCTCATCCCTCTCGTCAATTTGAAGAGAGGATTGTGGAGAAGATGGTTCCTCGTCGAAATCTCTATCATGATTTTCCATAACTTCCGATTCCATGTCAGAATTGACAGGGAGTTTGGTTAGAGCAGAATTCTCTAACCTGTCGATTTTTTGAAAATCATCCCTCTCTGACGATAGTAACGACACTTTTTTCTGTGGATCGTAATCTGGATCTTCAGTTGGTTCCCGAGTTCCTGGTGTCCTCGATTCACCTTTTCCGGCTACCAAATCTCGGAAACTGGGAGATATTTCTGTAAATGATATTTTTGTTAGTGGTTTAACATTTAATTCTGATATTTAATTTTAATATTTAATTTTAAATTTAAATCCAAGTTTATTTCAGGAAAGCTTTAAAATTACATAAATAGAATCGATTGATACTAAATGGGAAAACTCATCGCGTCTATTTTCATTTCGTTCAGTCAGCTATTTCAGAGGAAATCACTGTTTCAAGAGTGTATCTCTTCAAGCGGTACAAAACTTGTGCTTGGCATCGTGCACATTTAAAGTGGCAGCTTATTGATGATTTGCTCTACTATTCACGACGAAAGTTGCATTTCTGAACCAATAATGCGATCCTCAGTTGAAGAAACAATCCTTAGCTTCTTTATATTTATATAAATTGGCTCTAAGAGAGTATTTCGAAGTTCAAATCAATCACATTAAAATAGTATTAAAATAGAGACAAAAAATAATAACATCAAGAGAAATATTTCTCCTTCGATCAGAAAAAGAAGTCAAGTTTAAATCTAAATGTTAATATTCTACTTACGTTTATATTCTACTTCAACCAAAAGCACTTTTGTTGACATAATCTATAACTTTAGGGCATCGAAAAAATTAAAAATTGATACTTACTAGAATTTTGAAGTCGATCTTCACCAATCAACTTGAGATTAGAATCATAATTCGTAGATATGTAGGCTGAGTCAGGCGACATAGCTCTCTGACTTTGTCGATTATGATTTTCAGTTCCCAGATTTGGTGAGAGATGCATCGATCTTTCTGGACCAGTCGGTACTGACAATAATCTCTGAGTGGCTGGATCACTATCTGAAACCGATACATCACTGATCATCAGAGAATTATTTGAATCAGAGCTGCAATCCACTGATGCTCTAAGAGGATCAACTTCTTTGCCACCAGTTCCAGAATGCTTCGATTTCACTGGAGATGTTTTTGGGTTGTTTTGGTTCTTGTGTTCAGCTGCTTCGGCATTGCTGATGTTGTCCTGTTTTTTCCATTTTGTTCTTCGATTTTGAAACCAAATCTTCACCTGAAAAATCAGATTACAATCAGTTTTCAGCAAGTCTATGATCTCTAAACTTATCTATGATCTAAAAATTATATCAGAATAATAATTCAGCATTTAATTATTATTAATCACCATAAAGATATCAAATATCTAGAAGATTTAAAGAATTTGACAAAGAAGGTTGCAATAAATATAAAGAACGGAATTGTAACGGAATTGCGAGTTGGGAATTGGCAATTGGTGATGTGCGAAATTGTCAAAGGCGTGAAATGTCAGTCGATTTGATTTTGTCGAATTTCCGACCTAGCACTCTTCAGCTCCAATTCGACAGGTATCGTTCGGCCGAGCAACACAAGGAGAAATTAGTTGCGATGATAGGACGTCCAGAGGATGGAACAGATTACGCGCACATGCCACAATAATAAGCACAAAGCGACAGGCCGGCTGGTACCAATTGTCTCTGATTGCCTCTAATGGTTCTGATAGCCGCTGATATCCAGCCACCTACTTACAGCAGCCTGCACTTATGTATGTGCCACTGTTAAACACGCGTGTCTTCTTAACCAATTACTCTTCCATTAGTTCTCTCCTCCCCTAGATTCTATATGTATCTATATCCATGCAGAATTTTATAGGCATATTAACTTTTCAACACCTCTATCGGGAGAATTCATGATTCTACATGAATATCATGATTCTACAAAATCAAGCAGCTGATTCCTTGAATTTTAAATCTATCATACAAATTTTCAGATTTCAAAGATTTTAAGAGATTATAAAGTACCAAAAGATGTTTTAGAAATTTAGCGGATCAAAACATTTCTTAAATGAATTTTGAGGGATTTGAAGAGAATTTTTGAAAGGAATTTTAAAGGTTTCGTGGAGTTTAAGGAATTTCTAGGTATCAAAAGATATTTCAAATGAATTACAAGGGGTTTTAGAGAATTTTAGAGGATTTCAAAAATCCCTTAAAAAATTTTCTCAGGAATTTGAAAGATTGTTATGGATAGAGACAATTTTTTCTGATCTTTAAAATCTTTAAATTATGCGAAGAAAAATGGATTATTATGCGAAATTCTGCTTCAAAAATCTGGATTACGCGAAATTGTGCGATAAAGAAATCAGACCTATATATAATTTAAATATTCAATACTGGCATCAATATTACATACGTTAAAACTCAATGTTTTATAAAAATATCTTTAACTTTTCGAAATAATGAACATTTTTGTAATTTCTGGAGCTTATTTTAAAGATAACTTTCTATAGAATCTGATATTTTTTTCTTTGTATTGTGTGGGATTTAAAGTTGGCGTGAAAAAGTTGGAAATATTTTCAAATCGAAATTTGAGCCCTTGTACAATGCGGAGAAATAATTGTACAATTTTAAAAATAAGTCTATCTATTTTAATAAGTCTGTCTATAGAAATCTACTTTTAAAATAAGTACAAGAAATTTAAAAAATGTTCATTATTCGAAAGTTATTGATATTTTTACAAAACATTGAGATCTGACGTTCTTTGCAATTTTAAACAAAGAGTAACTTCGTCCTGGGCTCATTTTGATAGCTTTTAATTTAATTTAGTTAAAAGAAAAAACCTTCTGTCTGGTAGTATAATAAACCAATAAATTATTATAAAATGTATTAAGAGTTTTGAATTTTTGTCAATTAAAAGCAAAAGGGGGAGGGTCTCTAAGGCAGGTTTTTGGCCCACTTTAAATTTGGCCCAAAAAATTCGAAAAAATCCATACAATATCTACTAACAATAAGAAGTCAATTCTACCTTAAAAGAACAACCCTCACCCCCCATTTACCCTGAGCATCCCTTAAAAAATGAAAACCACCGCTTCTGTGCAAAGTTTTTTGGGAAAAACCCGTATTAAAAAAAATCAGGAAAAATACATATATAGGTTTTTGGGGTCGCTGAATTCGAATCCGAGGTCCGTTGACCTCCAGCAAATCAGATTCAAGGTCATTTGAAGGTCAAACTGCAAAAAATCCGATAAAAAAATCCAGAAAAATAATGGGGGTTGTCCGTTTAGGGTGGAATTGACTTCTTATTGTTAGTAGATACTGTATGGATTTTTTCGAATTTTTTGGGCCAAATCTAAAGTGGGCCAAAAACCTGCCTTAGAGACCCTCCCCCTTTCCATAAGTAAGTCGTGTTTTACCAACTTTTTTGTGACTGTATGGAAATTTGTATATACGATATAATTTTAGTATTCTTGATGATAAAGTTCGCTATCAACAACATAATTCGCTGAGTTGATTAACATGTAATTTTAATGAATAATTATTCAGATTCTTCTCTCTATATGTGTATGAGGAATTTGATTCGTAATACCGTGACTGTTTTCAGTGGATTTGCATAAAAAATCAGTGAGTTTCAAACAATCTTCGTCTTCAGTTTAGAATAGCCTTAAAATTCAACGATTATATATATAGTTTGTGAAAAATAACTCAAGCGATATGGAAATGCCATCGGAAGAGGTGAATTGAATATGAAATTGAATTTTAAAAATATTTTAACTGGTTTTGTGAGCTTTTAGGAGGAATTGAAGGTTTCGAAGATTTGTTCGACGACGTTTATTATTCTGTCATTTAATTTAATGCGCTATAACGAGGTGACCGCGCAGACATTACGTACTCGCTACTTTGAGTATGTTTCCGTCGCAGTTTGGGGGTGAATATTTCAACAGTTAGCTACGCAAACATTATGTTAATTAGTAAACCCTGACTACCAGCATCCAGTCTCCAGGACACGACAATGGCGTGGCTCATATATCACCGATAATAATATTACGGGATATGATTGCAACTCGCGTCTGCCAGGATCGCATGTATCATAAACGGATATGTATACGGGGTGTCTCGTACACTTGTCTCATTTTCGTGAATCCTGGCCGTACCTGCATTTCACTGACATTGACTGATGTGCATTATTTCTCAGATAATCTTACACTGATATAAAACACCCAAAATACGGTACATTTTTTATTTGCTTATAGATCATATCTATTTACATTAGTATATTACTATTCACATTAGTATATTAGATCCGTGTAGATATTTCTGATATGGAGAAATGCTAATTGGGTGTGCAAAACAAATTTAAAGAAAAAAAAAAAAAAAAAACTGAGTGAAGAGCTTACCTGCGTTTCGGTGACATTGAGGAGTTTCGCCATATCCGCTCGCTCTGAAGAGCTCAGGTACTTCTTGACTTCAAACTGTTTTTCTAACTCAAATATTTGTCGTCCCGTAAATGTCGTTCGAGCTTTCTTTTTCTTCCGGTCTGATTCGGCGTCTTCGCGTTCTTCTGCAGAAACTTCGCTGACAGCTTTTATTGGAGACAACGTCTCCTTTGCACTGAACTCCACCCCTTTTCTCTTCACTGATGTCAATTTCGTACTCTCTGGAATATGAAAAACAAAGAAAATTATGTTTACATATTTATTAAAAGAATATTTTTAAGTAGAATACTAGGACATTTAAAGAGGGTGAATTTAAATGTGAAAGCTTTCAACCCGCAGTATAACGAATTGAGTATTAAATTCAGACACACTTCTCTTTAATTATTACTTGTGACAATAATTTCAAGAATATGAAAACTGCTGATAAAGTGATAACCCACAAAAAGCGCAAATTTGTGTGAATGTATCGAATTTGAAAACTATCTTCAGACTATTTTCGTTGTCAAAACGATTACTAATAAAAAGGTTATACAATAAAGATAGAAAATAATTTAAAGTAATAAAAATAATTATTTTGATGTGAAAAATAAATTATTAGTGAAGCAAAAAATTATTTCAATAAAATATTCCAATATATAAATATATACGATATTTTATGAGATATTAAGTTATTTTTTAATGACTTTCAAGGGGTTTCACGAAATTCTATTGGATTGTCAGGTATTTTACTGAATTTCATGAGATTTCAGAGGTTTTAATTAATTTTAAGGAATCTTACGAAACTTATGGAGATTTCTGAAATTAGACAAGGGATTACAAGTTTCTATATTTCAAAAATTAGAAATTTCTCAATTATTTTGTATACTAGCAAAAGGTGTGCAAAAACGAGAAATTAATCGCGCGGATCATAATTACTAGTATATGTAAATTATTTAAGTTCAACTCATGTTGAACTCTCTCCAGTTCATGTTATATATACATACTGGTTGAATTAGTTGGATTAATATTGATTCGGATTTAGAGATGAAGGTCCTTTGAACATAATGGGTATTAAATTGTATGAAACTCTGGTGAAGCTTAGTCTAATAAGTGGCACTCAGAGTCGTACGATAATACAAATACATATCAATACTCGATTCATATCCATCAGCCTTCTGCTTCTAAGAGATGATGAATAAAGTATAGTTCCGTTTGAGTCTACGAAGGATAAAGGTTGTGTCAAAGAGACTCTGAAATGAAACCTTTGAACGAAGACATGATAGAATGCGGTGGTATCGATGTTTAGGCAAAATGTGCAAAATACACAACATGGTTGAAACAAGGGTGAATGTCCCTGTGATTTGATCCTATTAATGTGACCCTCGTGCTAATTAGCGTGAACTGCTGCTGTGGTGATGCCGGATAATCGATAACCACCCAACGATATATCGCTTATCCCCATCGTGTCTCCATCACACTGGCGATAGCTATGGCGCCTACTGGGGCCGGGGTGGGATCGTTAAGTTCCCTCTAGGTACTGTTTGACCAGTTCTCCGGAACAAAGCCGATGTTACAGGCTAATAAAGGTTGACGAGACACGTTCGACAGCTATCCACAAGGACACAAGCTATGTTCAATGTGTATTCCATACTCCATACTTCAATACTCTATATATTCCATACTCCATAGACCATAGTCCATGCCACTCTATTATAGAGTTTTCAGGGTGATTGTATCTACACACTGTGTCTCACTATTTCCCACATAAAACGTGACATCCATCCAGCATCAGCAACCCTATCATCTCCATTCAACCGCGCAATCTCGATTTCAATATCCGTCAGAAAATTAGCCTAATTAATTCTCGCTCGATATATGAATTTATTGGAAGAGATAAACCAGCGAGTTTATATAGATCAGCGGTACGGGCAATTCTATAGCAGTAATGGATAATTGATTTAGATAAAGAGCAATTATAAAGAAAAATTATAAGAAAAAAGAAAGATCGTGAGGAAAAAATCTCCAGGCGCAAAGCGACGTTCATATTTTCTCAATTTAGCTAAGCGTTTATGTATGCAAACTAGAAGCGACGATGGCGCTATACATTTTTTCTCAACCTTGTTAAACGACGATGAAGTAAACAAGTCTCGGGTAGATAGCTGTGCAGTATACACGTATTATTAATTTATCTGTGCTACCCAGTGTCATTAAGGTGAGATGTTGAACCTGTGCGAAAGTGGCTGCTCTCTTTAGCAACGACGCTAAAGTGAGGGAGGCTAATTATAACTATGAAAGAGCAGGAGAAAAGAGAAAGCGAGAGGAAAATGGAGAGAGGGATAGAGGAAGAGGACTGAGAGGTGGCATATTACTTGGTTGAACAAATTACCTACGTCGTTGCATCTTTCATGCCTCGTCTGCGCAGTTACATACATATGTACCCTTATTACCTTCGTACCTGTGTCTTAAGCATCTTCTGTTGGAAAAGACGCACAAACTCAAGCCATCGCTGCGTATAAGTTAGGTTTCCGGTTAAGTCGGGTCAGGTAAAGTTGTCTTGTTAATTTCAAGTGGCACGATAATTACCAATTCTCGTCCACCCTTATTCATTCCTCCCAACTAACCTACCTACCCTTTCAGAACGTAACATCTCGACACGTATATACGTTTACAAATACGTCTCACTTTTCTGACACAGGCTTACACCTTGAAATGTTCTTCCTTTGTAAATGATACCAAGAGACGTACCCTGTAGGTACTAATACTTTTTGTACTAATTAGCGTTGTCTGCTTCGCGTTTGAAATCTTCCAACGTTGCTATGCTTCCTTTTAAGAAAATGCGTGCAGTAGCTACACAGAAAAAAAAAGTCTTGAATCAAGCCTGAAAGTCTAATTTGTGTTACAATTTAACTCAGTTTTTGGGCTTAAATTTAGTTTTAAGCATAAAAACTGACTTAAATTGTAACACAAACTAGACTTTCGGGCTTGATTCAAGAGTTTTTTTTTCTGTGTACATAACTCAAGCTCATAATCGACATATTTCTTTTCTTCTGACTTCTTCTAGTTTCCAATAATCATATCTACTTCACGAAAATTTTCAATCATACAAAATTAAATTTTGTATGATCCTATCTTAAAAAAGAGATGTTACCAATATATCGAACACATTGTTGTCGAAAACCTGATTGGTTCCTTTCGAAATTGCGCAATTTTTGTGAATGTATCTAATTTGATAACTATCTTCAGACTATTCTCGTTGTCAAAAAGATTACTAATAAAAAGGTAATATAAAGATAGAAAATAATTTTAAGTGATAAAAATAATTATTTTGATGTGAAAAGTAAATTATTAGTGAAGCAGAAAAATATTTCAAAATATATACGTAAGATTAGTGAATATTATTTGAGAAATTAAACAGATTACTTATACATAGTAAACTTTTCATGCGTTTTTTTATATCAGTTTATAATATATTAATATTTAATATTTAATATATGTATTCGTATATCTACAGATCAGTTACCATCAGAATTATGAGATATTGTGGGATTATAAAGTAGTTTTAAGGGATTTGACTGTATTTTATGATATTTATGATATATTTATGACATTTCATTGGATTTTAAATTATTTTAAAAGATTTATTGAGATTTCATGTAATCTTGAATAATGTTAAGGAATTTAAAAGGGTTTTACGAAATTTATTGAGATTTTAGAAATATTAAGTTATTTTGGGAGATTCTTAGTAATTTTAAGCGACTTTACGATATTTTATGAGATGTTAAGTCATTTTAAGGACATTTATTTCCAAAAATTTTGAAGGATTTGGTGAAATATTGAAATTTCGAGAATTTTAAAGAATTTAACGAAATTTCACGGAATTTTGAGTAACTTTAAGTAATTTTAAGAAATATCAATTGATTTTACGAAATTTAAAGGAATTTCATAAGATTTCATAGGATTTTTAGGCATTTTAAAGGTTATAACGATAAGTTGTTGAATTTTAAGGAATTTTATGGAACATCAAGGAATATCAAGGAGTATTAAATGATTTTACGAAATTTAAAGGAATTTCACCAGATTTTAAGATATGTTAAAGGCATTTTAAGATATTGCGTGGAGGATTAAGTAATTTTAAGGACTTTTAAGGGATTCAGGGAATTTTACGTCGAGATTTCATTGAATTGTCAGGAATTTTAAGAGATTTCATGACATTTCATGGGATTTTTAATAATTTTAAGGGATTTTACGATATTTTATGGGATATTTATAGTAATTTTAAGGACTTTTAAGGAATTCAAGGGATTTTACAAAATTTCAGTTGATTTTCAGAAATTTTAAGAGATTAAAGGAATTTCACGAAATTTTCAAGGATAATAAAAACATTTTTAGGAATTTTACGAGACTTATGGAGATTCCTGAAATTAGATAAAAAATTACAAAATTTTATATTTCAAGAATTAAAAATTCTAAATTACTTTTTCTACTAGCAAAAGGTAAGCAAAAAATGAGAAATTAATCGCGTGCAGAGCGCGCAAATTATAATAACTAGTTATTTAAATTAAACATTTAAATTTGAATTTACAGAAATTAATATTATAGAGGAATAAACGCAAACTGCATCACGAAGCTAAAATATTACTTTAATTATTTATCGACAAATTGTCAGTATTGGATAATACAGGTAATATTAGCTCCCCCTATTAATTTGCTATCGCGGAAAATATTTTGCTAATTTATTTCCATCTTGCATCAAAAGTGGCAATATCTACATTCAGATTCATATCCATATGCATACTGATATAGGATAAATATTCATTATTCACATTCACGGTGAAATGATCAGTTCGCTTAAAAAGTTTTCTTGCTCTGCATAATACAAGCCACCCTATCAGTGGCATTTTAATGAGGTGACGTTACATCCGAGACTGATGGGGTATAGAATCGATTAGCGGAATTAACGGTTACAGTTAAGTGCAGAAACTGATAATCTGACCAATTTTGTCAATTATTTACCTGAAGCGACTTCCACCATGTTTATTCATATTACATACTATAACCTTTCATAACGATGAGTCTAAAATAAAGAACAGAGAAAATTCAAGAGAACAAAACAATTCAAGAGAAAATAAATAATTGATAGAATTGTCGGCGAATTCAGGACCACTTGTTTAATAATATTGCATAATAAGGCGCCGTGAAAAATTTGTATAACAAAAAAGCAATAATAAAAAAATTTTCGTAACAATAAATCGATTCATAACTTAGATAATTTTCATTTCCCTAACATCCAGATTATTAGAAACTTTAATTATACTCTGAAATAAATTAAACTTGAACTCACTTCAACCATTTTCAATTTGAGACTCTATTTCAAACTCATCTCGTATTTTCCTGAATCTGGGAAGCTCGTATATGAGAGCATGTTGTGCATTTTTAAATATTCTAAAATTAAATTGCGCAGCTTAATCTTCAGATTGAGTTTAGGGAGATTAAAGTATATGTAGCAATTTCCGAGTTATTTAAAATTTAACTGAAGATTTAGTTTATTTATAATAGGAGAATTGAGAGTATTTTTCTGTGCAAATTTGCGAATAAGGGCATGTATGAAGAGAGAGTGTACCATGTGAGCAAATTAAGTTTTCGCAACGTAAAGTCCGCAAAAATAAATAATTGACGCTAAATCTAGGAAATTTACCTCCGTCTGCATAAAACGAAGTTAAGTGGTCTTGTTTTAGGGGAAAATATTTATTATTGTGAACGTAAACTTGCGGAAACTTAATTTACTCATATGTTAATTACTATACAGTATACATATTACATATACCCTAAATGGCTTTCTTACTTTTGCTGCAATATTTTTCAATATTTAAGAAGCGATAAAATTCGATAAATGAGTCGAAAGCAGCCGATTAGACACGTGACATAATCAATGCTCGATTTACACGGAAGCTGATCACAGAAAGTGACTGAAGTGGTTTGCATTGGCGCGGATGCATACTTCCACATGACGTAAAGGAGATACGTTCGTTCAAACAACCCTACGCCGTTTGACAAGCCCCCATATACCAGACTTTGGCTTTGTTAAAAATTGACTCTCCAGCACAGCACTTCCGTAATAAAAGCCATGTTGGATTTAAAGCGCCAGTCCATCTATTAAAACAAAACGAAAGATGCATCCTTCGGAAGCTCCACTCAGAGAAAAATGAATGTTCAACTAAATAGGTGACCAGCTAAGATATTCAATCTAAATATCTAGATACTAAGTTTTAATAACGAGGTAATCAGACTTATACATGTTTAGGATGAATGTTGGCCGAAAAATCAAAGAAATACTTGAAAAAACAAGGATGTATTTAGGATAACTGTCTTTCCTAAAGTAAACCAAAGTGTAGGATATTACTTTTGTATTATCTACACATAGTCTTGATTATAACGATAAACTGAGAATGAAGGCATTGCAATTTTTATATAGAACATTGGAGAACTGGAGCATCGAAGAAGTCAGGAGGGTGCTGATATTTTACAGACGATAAGCACAACTTATCGTTCGCTGTGAAGCAGAAAAGATGAGCATTTAATAAAAAAAAAAATTCCCTTTCACAGAAAAATGAGTGATGAAAATCATATTCAATTCCTTCAAAACAATGTTAAATTAAAACCGCTATAAAAATGAATGGACTATTAAGAGAGAATATTCGCCTATAATTTGACTGGTCAATATGATATACTGTGTATAATATTTTGTAGGATTCCCTGATGGGAAGTACGGATGTCTGACTCTCTTCATTACTACTAAATAGGGTATAGTATGCATGTCTCGTGAGTTGATAGAAGGAAGAAGAGTGGAGTATGAGATGCAGGCTACGAAAGGGAAACGCTTAATAATTGCAAAGTTTCCGAGCGACAATTCAACGTCCAGTCAGCGACTCAATCGGCGATGGCAATCTTGTCTACTGACAATGGCAGCGAGCCCCTAGGCAGCTAGCAAGCAGCACATTTCGACTCTTTGTCCGTTTGCTTGTCTGCCCTTTTTCCCTCATCCTCTGTTATATCAGTTCAAAGAAATTTAATATACCATTGAACAGTCGTTGTACAGAGATCAGCGCGAAAAAGCAATAACTAATTTGTTTCTGGGGATCAAGCAGTGCCGGCAGCCACAAACCATAACATTGGTCGTGCAGTAGGCTGACATGTGGCGTCAAGGGAAATATATTTCGTCGTACTGACATCAAAAGAATGAAATCGCATACGCTGCGACATTTCAATTATTAAACTCAGCTGCGTATAGACACTCGTCCCGAGCCAAGCGCAACCTTTTTCTTCCTTCTATATTCGCTCGTTTGCTTCTCGAGCGTTCAATCAAAACTAAAATCTGTCGCATGCACAAAAAAAAATGATACGAATATCGACTTTACGTTCCTGCAGATTTTATATACATTTGCGGCGGATTTTTCTAGAGACGCTAACATACTTTTATAATGGAATTACCCAGGGACAAGAAACAGATTGGAAAATTTAACTCGAAAAGTGATTGGATCCACATCATTGGTGTTCTCAGTAATTAAATATTTTACATATTTATTAAACAAAAATCGGGCAGGGTAATGCGCCAATCAAGACAGCTTGTCTGTCTTTTGTATGTGAAATTGAAAATGGATGTTATCATCAGGGCCGTGCGCAGGAATTCATGTTTGGGGGGGGGTCGAAATATTTTTATGATTAATTCATATGTTACAACAAAAAAATTGCCTTCAAACGATCGTCTGATGTGAAATACAATCTTATTTTTTATATTAATTTGTCTATGGGGGGTTTAAACCCCAAAGCCCCCTCCCCCTTGCGTAAGGCCCTTATGATCATTAATTTGTATAGGAGGCGAAACTAATTACTGGAGAGAAATGGTAAAATGTTTCTATAGTTACTCGCTAAATTATGCAACTTACTTTCAACCCTAATTATGAGCTCGAGTCAATTATTTATTGCTCATGAGTAATTTAAGAACAAACCTTGAAATATTCACTTCTTCTGGGTATAAATGACCTTCTCCGAGAAAGTGGTATAGCATTTTAATGAACAATAAATCAGTCACAGAGCATTATGCAATCGGAATTGAAGTATGTACAAAATGTACATCAGCTTGTCTAGTTCAGCATCATAAAATATAGAATCTACAAATCGACCGGCTTCGGATGTTTGCCTTATGAGTATTCTAGATATGCCATGCATCTATAGAGTCACGTAGATGAGAGAGAGAGCCTGAGTGTAGAAATCCATCATGTACGGCATATAGGGTACCTATCAGACAGTATAGCGTAGTATAATTGCTGCATATTCCTACCCAACTCTGCAACGTCGATTTTATACAAAACGTGATGCTTCACTTGTACCCAGAGGCTCTCAAATAAATTTGTTGAGCTTTTCCTTTAATCACAAGGCACAATTAACGTCATTAGAGAGAAAGAGTACATATCAGAACTAATAAAAGAGGAGTACACAAATAACTGCTGATGAAGCACTTCGGAATAGAGCAGCAGAGTTCCTGCGTCAATATCGTTAACATTTCTCGCCTTGGAATCATTATATTCGTGAATTGAGGGGTCTGCTATAAAAATACTGCGGAGTCACGTGCTTCTCGACGGTACTTCTAATTTGTACACAGATCGTTAAACTTAATGTCAGCTGCTGGCAATACCCATCTCTCAAATCGGTCAGTTGTCCTTTTCAGCAATAATTCAGCAATCACTTTTATCTGACTTTCAGTTTCAAGAAAAAATGAAGAATAAGTCGTAAAAAATAACATATGGGGGATTGTAATTAATCTAAATTAGACTCATGGATACTACTGATGCCATTGGCTGCCAATGAGTAGATGTGGAGGCATACAAGAAACACAATATAGGAATTCTGAAGATAGAATGATTTGATTTCCCGAGTGAATCGCGAGTGGAAACCTCTTTGCCGGTTATTATTATTAACTGGAAAAAGGAGAAAACATACGATCTTAGAAAAGAAAACAGTATAAAATCGTCGAGGTCATTGAAAATAATTCCTGGAAACTTACGAGTAAAATAGAAGTAAAAGAAAAATTGAAAAACGAAGATTGTTAAGTCAGGTAATATCTGACTTTCTTTTGTGCCTTTTATTTACTTAATATTTCGCTGAGGATGTTCTTCTCTTACAGTAAAGAAATAAATTCAATTGAAAATATAAAAGCTGAACTAACTGACGCATTTTTCAATAGAATTATAGCAAAGTGAGGAAAACAGTGACTTATTTTTTATCTATCTGGGTAGAAACTACATAGAAATCTCCATCAAGTTGAGATGATAAAATAATTTGAAAAAACGACGTATCTCCCCTTAATTAGTGTAAAAATACTTAAATTTTAAAAGCCAATTAAATGGTGGGTGTGCACAAATTTATTTATCAATTACACATGAGGAGAAAATATATAAATATATTTAAACAATCAATTTCAATCCCGTTCTATTAATTAATCTCGGAATGACTGAAAATAGAGTTTTAATAATTATATTAAGCTGTATTATTAGGGTAACAATTTCATTTAATCATAGTTATCAATATTTTAATTTCATATATTCGTATTGACGTTTTGAAATATTTACATTAAAATTTGTATGTTTCGATAGAAATGGTATTCTTCTATATTAACTAGTTAATTATTTAATTCAATAAAAAAGAATAGCCAGATAATAGAGAGCTCAAGATTAATATGGCTTCAAACCTTAAAAAACACTCAGTAGTCGATCTTTACCATTTTAATATATGTATATCGGAGTCAAGAAGTAAATGAATAAAAAAATGAAGAAACTACTATTTTATGAAGAATAAAGATTATAGTATAATTTTTATAGCAATAATAAACAGTATATAAGTAATATCAGTATATAAACTGGTGAATTATTAATGTCATAATAATTATACAATGCAAAGACTATAACCAATTTTGACGCCATATAATTATGAATAGTCCATACATAATGAAGAGTGTATATAGACATAAGTTTAACAATTACATTTATAGTCCTTTATGTCACAAAAGATTAACTTTTCAAATTGAATGCGTGAATTAAATTTTATAAAAACAAACATCAAAAATCGTGCAAATTGAATTTATTTTCATTTAATCGAACCGAATCCGATGAAAATTTTAGACTAAATTATTCAATGGTACTACATTTTCCCTCACTATAGTCAACACAAGTAACGAGTTAATTCCGAACACAGATTTTCAGTGACCACTAAACATCAAACAGCTGATATACATTTTAACACAGGATCTGTGCTCAAAATGAGATGCAACTAAATTGAAGCTAAACAAGTGTGATCAAGTTTGAATTTAAAAGAACTGATGATAAAAACGTATAAATGTATGACTGAATTATATGCCATTTGCTAATTAACGACTTTTTCAAATACTTAAAAGAAATTTTTAATACTCTAAAATCTTGAAACTCCTGAGAATTATTTTGAAATTAAAAAAAAATTTTTTTAAATCACTCATACTTTCTATACAATTAATACCTTTTTTTACAATACGACTTTTGTGTTTAGAAAATTAAATAGTTTAATAATCAAATATTGTGAATAATAAATCCGCAGAATAGTTTTTGGTGTATTTACCAGTTTTCCCTAGGTGGGGTATTTACTAGGGCATTTTTTGGGTAAACTGACAAGGCCCTGGCCAGTTTTCCTTAAGTAGAGCAATATTCTGCCAAAGCGTTACAAGTCTTGAGTGAGCCTTGCCAGTTAACCTGATTAGGGCCACATCAGAAGTAGGGAAAACTGACCAGGACCCTGTCAGAAACCCATCAAAATTTCTGCACGGGAGTATGCGTTTTTATGCGTCTTAAATGTGCAGAAACGAAGTTACAAGTATAAAATTGTACACAGAAAAAAAAAGTCTTGAATCAAGCCCGAAAGTCTAGTTTGTGTTACAATTTAAGTCAGTTTTTGAGCTTAAATTTAGTTTTAAGCCCAAAAACACAAACTAGACTTTCGGGCTTGATTCAAGACTTTTTTTTCTGTGTATTGAAGATAAAGGTTGCTGACTGAAGTTTTACGAGCCACCCTCTATATAATTCGAATGTGATCATACTTGTAATTGTATGAGTGTTCTACACGCGCGGATGATCTGTACACGAGTTTGCGCGCCTCTACATTTACGCATACAATGATACATATATCTGCACATACTGAAAGATAGCACACTTTAGGGTAGGCGGAGATTGGTGTTACCAAGAGTGACGAGGATAGAGTTGGTAGTGAACCCACCCCCCATCGTTTCTCGAGTTCGCCCGCATTCTCTCCATCCCTCGGCAACTACTGTAGCATCCGCTTACCTGCCTAGCTGCCTGCGGTGGCGTGTTTAGGGGTGTTAATTGGGTGGTGTATCACCTCACTCCTCTTGCTCAGTGTCACAGTGTATATGTAACAGGGATGACGGTAGGGCTTACTTAGTATTCGATGAGCCGGTGAAACCGATCAATACGTAGTTCTGGCTCAAATGTTTCGCATGGATGCCATATTACTGAAACCCCAATGGGCACTGAAAATTAATCTCACGGCTCTCGAATGTCACCACGTTACAATGCCACGACAAAATGAAATACATATACTCGCGCCTGCGTCGATAAAAAATGCTCCTGCTTCAGCAAACTCTAATGATGATTATACGTTGTTGGGTTGCGAAGTTGTCAACGCAAATTCTTTTTTTCACTCTTTTGAGTTCACGATGGCAACACAAAAGGTCTTCGCGGGAATTCACGCCAGCTATTTGCGCCATTGCGAAATTGCAATTGACGCGCACTCACTTGCTGCGAGTAATTTAAAACATTTTCACACATTCACACTTTCTTGTCAACTAGAGCCATCAGAATTTTAATTTGCACTTGTTTGTTAATTACTTTCTCGATTACTCGAAAATTTTTGTTTATGTACAACACATCAATAAAATAAAGTATTAAGATTTATTTAATTTGCATAATGTTTTACGTAAAGTAATCTAAAGATTTTATTCCAGACGGTTTTGTTTCAAAATTGCAAATATCATGAGTTAGCTTTAAATTAAATATTTATAGATCGGGTACGATAATAGCAACCCGATATTGAAACTTCAGAATGCTAGAAATTAATAGAATCGAGGTAGTTGAACCAAAATCCTAAATACATATCATCTCTGCAGAAAAAGCTTTTCATGGATATAGATTAATAATTGTGGACCTTGAATAGTTGAATATAAAACCCATGACTCGTATAATCTATCATTTATCTTTTCAGTAAAAACGAAAGAGCCAAAGAGAAAGACAAACATTTAGACGAGAATTGATTGCATCACATACAACTGTAATTAATAAATCATATGTGTTTTGTTGCATAAAATATAGAGAGAAATATTTCCCCGAAGCTGAAAAGTGGATATTTAAATGTAACAGAACAATCCAGGAAGGATGACAGATGAGCGAATGCGGTATGAATGGGGTAAACGTAAATCGAATCGCGTGCTCGACTATCGTAATGAGATTTCGCACGAGTAGGGGTAACCGCATGACTTGTGCAAGCCAGACTTTTCAAAGCACACCATTTAATAGGCAATTTAGCGCGAGTCAATCGATGGTAGCATTAATTCTTAACGATCTGTTAAACGGCCAATAAACTTCTGCTTACAGAATCAAAATCACACAAATTGATCTAAATTACTCTGAATTCTGTCTCCAATACAAGAATGTCTTCATCTCTAACACCAATACTATCAAATTCTTGCACTAATATTACACTGTCAAAAAAGAATAGTTTAATTTGAAATCTCTTTCAACAAACAATCTATTCTATTAACAATCTATTCTAAAAAGATGATTGAGTCGATTTCAAAATATCTTAACGCTTATTCTGTACTTCTGATTCGTCGTTGTGTAAGTATCGATAGTGATTTTCGACAATCGATATTTATTGCCGAATCGTAAATTACGCGTGAATTGAATTTGAAATTTTGAATTTGGTTTCATTAATAATCATTTTGTAGTCTAAACTCGAAATACATTGAAAATCTAGGAACTTTAAGGGAATTTTATGGAATTTTTAAAGATTTCATGGGAGATAATGGGATTTTAAATGTTATCGTAGAATTTTAAAGAATTTCAAGAACTTTCTGCGAATTTAAAGAGATTTTAAAGTTTGTCATGGAATTCCAAAAGGTTTCTAGGAATTTTTAGAGATTTTCACTAATTTTAACATGGATTTCAAGAGATTAATGATTTTGAAGGTTTTTATGTGCATTTTTAACGATTTTTAAGTGATTTTTACGAAATTCAAGAGATTTTTAGGATATTAAAACGATTTTGTAGAATTGTATGGGATTTTAGGATATTTCGTGAAATTTTAAAAGATTTGTAAGAGTTTTATGAGGTTTTAAGGAATTTGAAATATTATCCTGAAATTTTAAGGAATTTTATAAGATTTCTAATAATTTTAAGTGATTTCGAGAGAAAAACATATATGTTTTTTAATAATTTAATAATAATTGATTTTTTAAAGCGTATTATATTTCATTACACCATGAGAGTAATAATAATTAATAATAATAATAATAATAATAATAATAATTTACGATTCGGGCACGCACTTTTGGATTTGATATAGTGCAATTAAATTGCAAATATTTGAGAAAGAAGTGACAGGTGATGAATTAATGTAGGAATTCATCGTTATACATTTCGATTGGTCTCTCATGAATTTATCCTGCGTAATATTAATCTAGAAATTTAAACTGGATATATATATATATGTATGTATGTATGTATGTATGCGGTGAAATAGTGACAATGCGGCATGGGCTGTGAGATGTTTTGTTGCAAGCATCGTTCAAAATGTGGCAATATCACATAGGTTATAGGTATCGTCTGCGGTTGCCCTAATGCACATAGTAGCAAGAGGGAGGCTCGATATCGAACAATGGTCTTTCCCACTTCCATCGCTTTTGATATCATCACCCCTGCGAGACCTACTCTCGTCTGACACTAAATGCCATTACTACTATGTATCTTTAGACTTTCAGGAAGCCAAGAACAAGAATTCTAAAGCCAAAGTCCGTCACGAATTCCAGTTTCCTGATTCTAAAGTAAATCTTGTGTTACAATATTAAATTAAACATATTATATTATCATATTATATTATCATATTATATTATCATATTATAATTCCCGTACATTTTATTATTCACGAAAATTTACTGGAAAGTATAATAATAGTAAATGAAAACTGCAGAGTATATTTTGAAAAATCCTAAAAAGTATAAATATTTGGCAAGTACACTTTTTTTTCTGCATAAAATGTTATCAAATTCGAGAATAATTGGCCTGAAATGCCTGCAATATATTGTGTTCACAAGTAATCTATATGGATCTGATGGTAGTAGAACCGGCAGTAAACCGTTATAGGCTAAATCAATATCATCTGTAGCAAATGGACACTGTAACCAATGCCATGCTATTTAATCAGTAAATGTTCAAGTTTATGAACTGATGGCTTTAAGGGAATAAATTTCATCACTTTTCAGATAATTGCAGAGTATATGGAGAAACGCAAATTCAGCATATTTGATTATATAAACTCTTCAGCTATCTCTAAACTTGATTTCCACTTTGTGAAATTATTTAGCAGTAAATTCTCTCTCTCCCAGAATTTCCAAGCTGTTTTTCCAGTCAATTGTAATTTTACTAATTAGGTACTGTAACTCTTGAAACACAATAAAGTGAAAATGTTGTTCAATGCAACTACAGTACACAAGTAATTAAAATTCATACAATTAATGTTTATGTAAGCGGAGATGAAAGCAATTGAAATTCATGCAATATAACAGTCGATACTATTATAGATTACATGAATACAAGCAGATTCCGTACAATCAAAATTAATCTGATTGTGAATGAAGTATCGTTCATTGCAACTCATAAATCAGATATTTTTTTTATTTAATTCATGAAATTCAAAATCAATATTTATGTTACTTTATTCTGTTGCTGAATAGTTTAAGTCCGATATTTTATATGAGAGAATAACCGGTAAATGCATAATTTCGCATGATAAATTCGTTTGTTGCACAGAGTGGAAAATAGCAGAGCGAGTGTCTATCACAGGGTTGCTCGAATTTGGGTAATGGAATAAAGCCGCGTTGGGAGGAAGTGATTTCATTTCCTTAGGGTAGTGTTCACAGTATACACGCACGCGCATTCTTTTCTGTGATAAACAACTGTGCCATCAGCGGTTAAATGGGGTGCTTGTGAGAGAGAGAATGTTTTGGCGGTAGTCCCTATTACAGGCGAGTCATCGATTTCACAGACGACGCACGCATGCGCATCAGACCTCTTGGCTACTGATTGGTGACGAAAAGTGGCGATATCATAAGCTGCATGAAAATTCAGCGTCGAAAGATAAATATACCAAATGGGTTGTCAGGCAATCATCGACTCTAGTGTGCGTGATGAATGAGTCAAAGTGAGCAAGGGAGAGAGATAGAGAGTGAGAGAGAGTGTGTGTGTGAGAGAGAGAGAGAAAGAGAGAGTGGTGGAGAAGAACATTAGGGTTCTGGAAGTGGAGGAAAGCAGATTTACTGTAGAGAGAGGGTTATGGCTGCAAACGAGCAGAGGGTGGAAGGGTGAACGTTAAGGCATGAGTGTTAAGAGGCAGTTTTCACCCCCACTATTTCCTCCCTCCCTTTCATCCACATACATTCACAGAATCCACCTATACAAACTTCGGAACATATATATAAACTTGTTCACAGAAACAAATGCACATATAATCGTCTACACCTACACAATCCTCAACATATACATGTTCTCCCTTCGTGCCGCAATTTCTTCCTTCTTTCTCCCTTATTTCCTCTCTCTATCCAACTTACTACCCCTGATTCCACTACCCCTATACAGCTCTTAACCTCCGCTCCACTAAAACCTACGTAGCATCTCTCGAGCCATCTCGTTCCACCAACGACCCCACTAGGTAGCGCATAGTTTATGAACCTGTGGCTTCATCGGACTCTCTTCCTCCTAAGTATACCGCTATTGTGAGTGACTTACGACAACGATAACTTGCGACCAAGCGTTCGCTTTTGTTTCATTAACATACAATTATCAGCAACAAAATTGTCTTTCTTTTTTGATATGTCATGTAGCTGTACTTTATGGACAGACAGGGGCGTTCAAATATTAGGGGTGTTCCATTACAAATAAATATGTCAAGTCATCGACTTTTATGATTGTTGATTATTGCATAGTTACACGGAGAAAAAGGTATGGTTGGGCCAACCATATATATTGATAAATATGGCACATCCATATTATATGGTTGCTGCAACCATATTATTGTTGCTGCTACCATATTTATAGTTGCTGTAGCCAAATTGAATGGTTGCGCTAACCAAACTTTGGTTGCAGCAACCATATAATATGAATGTGCCATATTTATCAATATATATGGTTGGCCTAACCATACCTTTTTTCCGTGTAGGTGTTTCCTCATATGGAGAAACCTGTTATGTCAGTTTTTCATGAAATGCGTTGCAATTTTTTTAAATTTAGTATTGCATCATTATAGTTTAGGAAAAATTGATATTTCAGGTTTCTCCTTGCAAGCCCCCTTTAAAAAGATAATTAAAATTTCAATATTCAGAAATAAAATTCCTTTACTTGGTTACTCTTACTGCAGATAATGAAGCACTGCAGAATGAAAGTAGAGAAGGGCGGTTTTGATCAGCCAACTGGCTGGAATCAATGAGTTCGGCCAACTATACTAAAATAATCAAGCGAATATTGTTTCGAAGCCTCCCATCTACATCATGCAGCTCTTCTTGATGACTCTCATTCCTCGAATCAAGCCCATCGATTAAAATTTGCCTTACTGAGACTGTCGGTATCTACTGTGTGATTTATGTGGTCTGATGTACTAAACGCTGCTGAAAGCCAATTGACGAATTTCTCCCTTCTCTCTGATATCCTCTCATCACAAAATTTATAGTTCAATCTTCCTGAATTAATGACAAAAAACAAAATGAACGGGACAATCGCTTCTCGTTTATCGACAAGATAAAATTTAATGTTTAGCTTTCATAAAATAGCGATCCAAAAATATCGGTTTTTAACTCATATTACTCGATGAATAATTCACTTCCAGTGAGTGTTACTTTAAGCTCTTTCGGAATACTGATTAATTAATCTAATTTCCGAGTTTATGTTCCTAATTATAGAACCTCGATTCGGTTTATTTTATATAAAACAGACTCTTCTACTGGAATCTCAGATTTTCGACATCAAACGACTCAAGATCGATTACAGAATGATTTATAGTGTGTAAGTGGAGAGGAGAAGAAACTACTGCACGCTCATTTTTTTCGGCGTCTTAAGCAATGGAGATAAAAATATTCAGTCAACCGAGGAAAGAAATTCAATTTCCTAGATGTAAAAGAATGGTAAATTTATGACTTCATCTTGCTAGAAGGGATTTTCAGTGTCGAGTAATTACGTCATTCATTATTCCGTTTCCATAATTCACTTCAAACTTGTGTATTCATATGCATCATTATGAACCATCAATTAAATAAACATTTAACTGATCCAGTTTTACACTCCATCGGTAAAGATTTTCGTTAATATTTGCGCAATGAGAGCTCATTTTCCTTCTAAATAAAATAAATTAAATTAAATTAAATTCACTTCATAGTCAATCATGGCCAAGATTTTAATCAAATTCTTGTAACAAGATAAAAAATTCACATATCACGATTTCTGTAGGAATTTCAGTACCACTCCTACAATTTTCACCATAATTTTATTATTTATCTCTATTATAAATTATAAACGAGTCGTTTATCTGCGAATATATTATAAGTAACTGAAATGAAATACGGCGCTAACTCTAAAACATTAAATTACTTGAGCTATACTTTTCACAAATAAGTATTCATTTAAACTCAACAGAAATATTTCAGTGAAATATTTAACATTTTATACTTCAATGAAGAGTTTTTACGAAATCTCTCTGGAGACTGGAAATTTTCAGATACATAATTAAAAGTGAACTTAAAGTAAAAGACTTCTTGATGTTAATTAGTACTTTTCAATAATTCATATTTTCAAGAAGGAACTAAATTTTTTATCAGGGCTAATTGGTCAGTTGCTTTAGTTCGGTTTTTAATAATCATAAACCTAAGATATTTCAAAAACAGAGGAAAATTGTATTATATTCGATAGTGCACAGCTTTTTAAACTTTATATAATCAGTGGAAAAAATGTCAACAACAAATATTCGTTTCATCTATTAACGTTTTTTCACTAAGGGATTAAACAACACGGAGAAAAAGGTATGGTTGGGCCAACCATATATATTGATAAATATGGCATATCCATATTATTGTTGCTGCAACCAAAGTTTGGTTAGCGCAACCATTCAATTTGGCTGCAGCAACTATAAATATGGTTGCAGCAACCATATAATATGGAGGTGCCATATTTATCAATATATATGGTTGGCCCAACCATACCTTTTTCTCCGTGAACAGTTACACCTTATTCCTCATCATCATTAAATACTCGATATTATAGTTGATTTTCAGTAACAGGAAAGAATGCTTCGTGTTACCTTCGTGTAACTTAAATTACATTACTTCATTACATGAATGTAATACGAAACTACATACATACTATATGTATTAGAATACATACTTCGTCGCAAGATTGACTTCCACCACCAAGCCATTCCAGTAACTTGGTATCGGAAATTGTCCCGCAAATTATATCCGAAGATTAATAATTGTTCATCTCACCTTTGGCACTGGATCTGATGCCTTTTCCGGACGAAGCAGGTGCAGCAACGTCAGCGACAATCTGTCTCCCATTATGTACATAGGGTTGATGAGACAACCCATGATGTGGATTGCGGTGGACTCCGAGAATGTAGGGTTCTGCCTGTGGTTCCCGAAACATAGTGGGCGATGACCTCGAGTAAACTGATCGTCCACTAAGAATGGACGAACTCGGCGAAGTCGAAGGACTTCTAGCTCTGGAAGTGGTTGACAAGTTCAGAGGTCGTTCATCACTTTCATCAAGATGAATCCCAGACATGTCGGATGAACCTCCAAGATGGAAGGATGACACACTTTGTCTAGAAAACTGTTCAGTGCAGTGCAATTTCGGGGAAGAAACTCCAATGCTGGGAACAGAAGATGGCGACATCAGTGGCGACGCTGGACTCGGAGTGCAAGGAGGAGACGTTAAACTGCCTTGGATCGAGGCGGGTGAGTGAGCTGTTATGGGGGAGTACAGAGGCAGTGGAGCACGAATCAAAGGACTTCCGGTGAATCTCTTGGGAGTCGGAGCCAGGAGTTTGGTGGACCCCATCCCTAAGGATAGATGCCCCTTCGTTGTCCCTGATGAGGGTCTGCTCCAGCCGAGGATGTCGCTGATCCTGTGGGGCGTTGGGGCTCGAGGCGGTGTCGCGTACACGTGATCGTGCCAAGAACTGATCCTGATCGTCGTTCCGGGATTGTCAACTGGTACCGTAGCGTCTGAAGATTCGCACCTTGGCCTTCCGCGGTTCAAGAAAGGTGCGGTCTTCGTCTCGTTATTGTTGTCGTAGGAGATGATAGTCTCTTCGGTTGAATTAGGGTCATCCTCATTTATCTTGTGCTTATCGGTTTCTGCCATCTTGTGAAAAGAAACAGCAACGGGAACATTGGCGATTCAACTTTGGGCTGACGCGAGCGAGATGCGAGGCTTCCACATCACGCTACTAGCCCATCAGCTGTTTCGTCTCGGTCTGGATGTTCTTCTTCATAGTTGTTATTGCTATACTTAACATATATCTATCTAAAGGTTTATCTTTGATTTACAGTAGCCTCAGTGTTGTGGAAATATTCGATTGTCTTTGGATCAGTAATCGTTATCGGATCAACTGCCCGAAATGCTTGCGCGATTAATGCTTACGCGATTAATTCAACTGAGAGAACACTTATCGACGGTTCGATTATCGTACCCCGGTCTTTCTGCTATTGATTTAATCTGCTGTTACTGCGGTAATTTAATTTAATTGATAAGTCATTCCAAGCGGCGCGCCAACAAATTTCTCTGGAAAACGGAGGGACGAACTTCCCCTCGCTAGTACACTTTTTAAAGAATTCTCGTGGGTCCATTCCCAGGGGGCCAACCGTGACATTGAATCTGCCAGGCTTAATTAAATCTTGCGTAGGAAGACGAAGCTCTGCAACAACGCAGAAATTCCGAATATCACGACCAAAGGTCTACCAAGAACCCTGACTTTCTCTGTTTGTCTAGCCACTTTATACCGATCGATCAATACTATTACTTTTTCCTGAGGCAACTTCTTGCTGAAATATATGCTCAAGTATTTAATCTTTTAGATGTTTGCTTATGGAATATTTTGTCAGTCTCCAACGTCTCTGCAAAAGTTGTACCCATACCCTGTATAACGATTTCTCATCACCTCCTTATCCCATCGTGGCAAACACATCTCTCGTCTTTCTTGTCAACAGGTGTCACTAACAACACTACGAGGCTTGAAGTCCATCTCTGTACATTGTACCTCGCAAACGACACACTCATTCTCTCTTATTATTGCTCACTGTTCCCGCCTTAAGTTCATACATGACCGTCTGACACGTGAGAAATTTATGTCACGACTTGTGCTAATCTTGGACATTTCAACAAACATCCACCCTGAGTATGTCTCACCAAAATCGGTCACAGTTTTTAACTGCATCTTTAGTTCTGCTCTAATTCACCCTGATGTGAAATTAACCACAGCGCATTTGGAGGTCTGCCCATTTTGATTGTCCAATTGGAAATAGGATTCTGTATAAGGAGAATGCGGCTTCTGAGTCTGTAGGAATATCAAATCCAGGATGTTGGTCAGGTATTGTTGACATGCAATCCAGTTGGCGTATAAAACACCTACCATTGTAAAACACGCTGTTAATCCTGATGTCTCGGATCTTATTGTTTTGTTAGATAAAACTAGGATGAAAGCTGGGAGGTTTATCAGATTCTGTTGATATAATCCCGCTGGAACACCTGGTACCGACTTCAGGACTGGTACCGACTTCAGGACTGGTACCAACTTCAGAACTGGTACCAACTTCAGGGCTGGTTCCGACTTCAGGACTGGTACTGACTTCAGGTCCTTTTGAAGCAACTGTTCATCAGTACTGTTTATCAGCAGACCATGTTGAAATAGTAAATCCCTTCAGCCTCTCAGCGTACAAGAATCTCCTTACAACAACCCTAGCTCTCCGAGTACCAAGTTGAACTCTAAAATCCTGACATATACCTAATCCTTAATCTACCAGTCGCTATATGGTAGGTCTATCTATATAAAGGTCTCAACTAACACACGCCCTCACTGTAGCACAAATCCTCATCAAACTACAACACCCAATTCAATTTCAACTTTCTTATAGTTGGCAAAACAACAAATCCCACTCAGAACCACCTCGTTTGCGTGAAAATAGATATCATTCCGATCAGCTGAGTCGTAAACTGAGCCATTTTACCATTTCAGTACCCTTTCAACCTTTATTACAGGCAGCGGGAATTGTCACTGATCTCAGGACATGATTGTCGACGATTAGGTCATCCACGGCAGAAGCCGGCGGAACCACGTGCGCACGCGAAGCGTTACTTACTCGAGAGAGGTGGGGGTGGGGGGGATCGAGAGAGGGGACTCACGAGAGTAGGAAACCGGCAGAAAAAAAAGCGGTAGCACGTGTTTTGTCGACAGTTAACGACGTATGTGTGGAGGGGTTGGTGGACAGCCGTAGATCTGGTGGTACTCTTTTTAAGTTTAAAAATCAGAGGGAAAGAGAGAGTGTTTAGAGGAGCGCGCGCGTCCGAGCCCGAGCCCGTTGACGCCCGATTACTACTGACTGATTGTCGCAAGATTTAGGGTACACGCTACACGGACGAACGGGTAGTGGTAATGGCGGGTTGACGGAACAAGGGAGAGGGGATAAGGGAAACGGTGGGGCTGACGGCAGTAGCTGTAGCAGAGCGGAGCACAGCATCATTTTAGACGCGGGGGTGGATGGTTAAGGGGTAGGGGTTGGTAGTGAAGGGAGGAAAGGGGAATCGCCGCGGGTATTGCGGGCGCAACTGCGAGTAAGGGTTTAGCAAGAGGGGGAGCTGGATGTGCGGGGGTTGAGGGGATTGATCGCGGGGCAGAGGGTGAAGAGTTAACGGCCGGCGCGCGTTCCCCTACTCCCACGTTTACTGTTCGCCAGTATTATAGGTGTACCCACTACCACCAGTTATTGATGCTTCTGTTTCTATTACTACCACCACGGATGATCATGCAACTACCACTATAGTATTACGTACCATTTACGTACCACTGCTGCTACTACTACCCCAGGAGGGTTGCTGCGAGGCTGTGTGGTATGAGGCAGCTCGACGAATGCCGGTGGACGGCTGGCAACGATTTATTATTGAAAGCTATTTGCTGAGAACGAGAGAGCATTTGCCGTTTATTGCTATTTACCGTTTATCATCCATCGCTCGACGATCGTCGTTGTTTTCAAATTTACCGACATCGAAACTATACCGCCAGACCGCAATCATCACGATGGCTAGGCAAAGCGCGATTACTGATGTGTATGGTCTGTTGCAATCTATTTGGAAAAAGAGGTCTTTGCTTTTATAGAATGATGATGGGTGTTGAAATTAGAAATAATGTTTTGAATTTCGAGATTAGGAATTCAGGGATTGGATTATAAAAAAACGTTTTTGGATAAGGGTTGTGGTGTTTTTCTTTGAGATTTACATTTTTGCTGGGGATAAGAATTGTATTATAAATTCTGTACGGAATTATTTAGCGGAGGAAAAGTTCTTTATTGCCGGGTAATAAGAGCCGTTTTAGCATCGTTATAGGATGCTCGTCGTGGTTTGGATTATTATTGATCTTTCATGGGTTGAATTTCTGAAGGTTGAAATGAACGAGTTTTTGTATTGACTGCATTTTAAACAAGAAACAGAATATTTTTGGATAAAATAAATTTGGGGAAAAATATCTATCGTTCATTTGAACATTCAAATTTTTTGGTACATGAGCTTTTGAAGAATATATTGATGATTTGGTTAAATTTGGATTTTGGGGGAATATTGAAGCTCGAGAGAGAAATTTATGTGGAGGGATTATCGTTGTTTAATGGATTAGGGAATATATAAGATTAGAACATAACTTTAATTGTTGGATTTAGAATGTTAATGGATGATTTAATGGATGAAGAAGTTTGAGGTAATAAGAGGAAAATAATCATAAAGGATTACACATGTGAGCACGTGTATACGTCTTATCCCATAGGATCTCTCAATTAGTCCCATTACACTTGTCACAACTTTCTCAACCGAGTTCCACATATTTACTAGTTTTGGTAGAGATGCTTAAGGAGAAAATATTAATATTATGCGTGTTATTTGTTTTAAAATTTGTGTATCATATTAAAAAGTTCATAAAATTAAAAATGATGATATTGTGTGTTTTTTTTTTCATATCCATATAAAGAAGCTTAATAACCTGAACTTGTGTTTACGGTTTGAGTAAACCCTCATAAGAACATGTCGATAGAGATGTGGAAAATAGAGGAAAACTTTTAAAGCACTTATCCGTATCAGTTTACTGCGGGCACTTCAAATAATCGAATAAGTAACGACATCTGTCATGAAATATACGAACTTTAGCATAAATTTCTCATCAAGTAACTGCAAGTAATGAAATTTAAAATTGCATTTGCAATGAACTTTTCTCGGATGGTAACCAGAATATAAATACTTGAACAACGTCGAAATGAAATACATTTTATAAATAATTATGGTCTTAAACCTTCCGCTATAAATAAATTTTCTTATTTAGAACAATCACAATTCAGTATTATTTTTGCTTTCCGCCCGTAAACCTCCATAATAATTATTTCTCTCTGAGAAATAGAAATTAAATCAGTTTTACTATGCAAATTACTCAATACTGGTTGCGTCGATGTTCCATCCTTGAAAATACAATGTGGGAAACTTTATGACCGAGTTTCCTGTACGCAATAAACTTTATCAATGCAATAATTCTCCAATTATTTGTCGGAAAAGGAAAAAACACCAAGTGAAATTGTATCAATCTTATTATTAGAATCAAAATTGGACACCTGTTAATATAAAATTGTGGCGGAAAACAGTGGCACTTAAAGCGTCAATGAACAAGACCTTAAAATGCAGACCGCCTTGAGACCTGATTTCTGCAATTACGCAATCATTAAGGTCATACAAGAATCCCTGCAATGACTTTCAAATAAGTCGTTACCTTGTTTAAACTACGTTTGTAGTCATGCGGCTAATGGCCTCAAGTTTCAGCAGTTCCTTTCCCCAACAAGAGGGTTTTCCGCCTACGAGTTTAGGAAGTGTGATGCAATTCAGAAATTTATACGCCGAGGTTCAGTCATTAAGTCATACATATAATAAAGTATAATAAAATTATATGCAATTAAATGTGAACTGCGAAAGCATAAACAAGAAATCTATTAAAATCTGTAAATAGTTTGGTGCAATAAATAAAGTAGCAACTTGCGTCACATGATAACTCAAAACTTCTACTAGAAGTGAGCAAATTGATTTGCCATTTGACAAGTTTCATTAAAAAGAGCAGGCATTTAAAAGATCGTCGATATATTGCTTTGATTTTGATTTATAACGCTGGATTTTCATACTACAAACGATTGATGTTTTTTCACGCAACGGTTTCTTGGTTGCTTGAACTGACACTGCGAGTCAAGTAATTAATTAAAAATAATTAATTCCGATCACAATTTATGACATATCTTGATTCGTATATTGCGTTTTATACTTAAAATTTTACTTTGAACTACACAGGATCAACAATAATTAATTCTATCTTGATTATTAATTTTCTGAATATTAAAATAATTACTCTATCAAGCGAAATAAATATTAGTTTTAATAATTCTCTTGCTTAAGGTCAAGTGATAAAAATATTGCGTTGTTAAAATTCAAATTACAGTCACGGATTCATTCATATACGATTCTATAAATGGTATAAATTTAAACATCGTAACTGTCCAGTTTTAAATATGTTTCCATAAAATATTAAAATGTCTCCATATAGACTGTGTGACATCTAGATAGCAAAAAATTTACCTTTCTTCTGATAATTTTATTCATATACCTTTACATTTTACACGATGTGATATCACACGCGATACGTAATTAATTTCAAACAAAAGAATAGAGAATGTGCATTACTGAAATTTCGACTTGTTACACAACAGGTTAAGGCAACTTGTTAAATCTAAGATCAAGGAGATTATTTGCTACACCTTTTGCACTCAGCATGAAATACAAACTTTTCCGTTAGTTGAGTGGAAAATTTTCGAGCAGCTCTAATGAAATACTTTCAAACAAGCAAAATCTCACATCATGTTTCAAATGCAACTATGTATGTCTTTGATTTTAAAATACTCCACGATTAACGTTTATTTATTTACTACAAAAAAGCCTAAGAGGTTATTGCACCTTTCTCCTTTTTCATGCCTAATAACATATATCTTTTGCATTGACTTTAAGGCTTATGTTTACGTGTCAGTTCATTGATTCTAATCATGTCCTTTCTTTTTCATCTGGTAGACTTGGTGCACTCAAGCAAGTAGTCAACCTTGTGACGATTTTTACAAAACTTCCCTACACACTTCTATATCCAAGGTTGTTCGTACCGGATACGTAAAGAAAAAAATTTTGAAATAAAAACTCTAGCTTTTAAATTGAATACTCTCTTGTACCGTTTTTTCTTCAACTATTTATGGAAAAAATTTAACAATAGAAATGAAAGTCACGGGGCAATACAGGATACGCACCCACTTGTCGAATTTGAGTGTACTTCCGTTAATGAACCTTAAATTTTCAACACCATGTCGAATATGTCTATTCCGCTCTGTGAGTAGTTTGCTCTTTCTCCTCCATGCTAATGTCTGTCGGCAAAAACGAGTTATATGTGTTTCACGTGTAAAACGAATGACGGTAAATTACTTATTTCCAAGTTCCTGTTAAACGTTTTCAGCCCCACTTTTCCGGTGATGGCATCCAATGACGCATTGTGATAATTAAGGCAAAACTAAAGCGAAGATGTGGAACATTGTTGCACGATATTCAATAAAACCGCTTGAATCGATTAAAGGCATAAATAAAGCATAACGTGCCAATCAAGTAAACTGTGCCAATAAAGAAAAAAAAAAAAAAAACATGGCGAGGAATTCACGGCATTCTTAATTAACTTCGAGTGTAGTTAAGTGAACCTGGTTATTGCAACATATATAGCGCATTACACTTATTTCTGAAATCAATCATACCAAACAGGGTTTCTCTTTCGAAGCAGAGGGCAACGATCTTCACATTATGTCATTGTTTTCTAGTGTTAAATAATACATAAATAATGATTTACTTATACATTAATAATACAATTTTTTATTGCAGTGCGGTTGCTGGATTATCAGTGGAAATAAGTTTAAATCATTAGTTATCGAAGTCATTAAAATCAAAGTCTTGTTTTCAATGAGAGGGTTGCAAAATCTTGGTAAGATGAATTATCATTGCATATATATAAGCATGTGTTAATATGCAATCTATCAAGAAAATTAATTTTGGACGTTTTCCAGCTTTACATAAGAATCTTGGGACTTTTATCCAGTTGGTTGCTTTTCAGTGAAAAGCGTGTATTAAAAGACAAATGGAAATAAATCGTTTAGTTTGAAAAACAATCTGCTATTCAAAAAGTTTTGATATTACAATGATTAATTGATAATACTACTAAAGTTTACTAATAATGTTTCCTGTCAACAAAGTGACAAATTTGGAACATTGGTAATATAAGCAGGAAAAATATCAGTGTTTTTCTATTTGTCACTTCAAGGTTCACCTAGAATAATGCGCTTCCTTATTAACCTTGCTTTACTCCGAAAGATTACACTTATATCCACTAATCAGTTAGTTAATGTGAGTCCATTTTGATTTAAGTGAATTACGGCTTGATTCAAATTTTAAATTGTGATTTACATTGTTAAATTGCAAAGAGAATTATGGTTTTTTATATAGTTCTAAAACAGTACCTTACACAATGAATGATTAATGAAAATACAAGCACTGTGAATAAATGATTTAATAAGAGTTATATTGAACATAAATATAAAGGTCGAAAGGCGAACTGACTCCTTGACCGGAAAACCCTTTCCAGGTCTAAAACCCAAACTTTCACTTTTCCTATAGAGTAGTGGAATTTTCCATTACTGTCTGCAGATTGAAGATCAAGACGCAGATGTCTGCAAATTGTCTAAATTTTAAATAATTAAAAGAAGACAAACTGTCCTCGACAAATATTATTCATGATTGCTTATTATGGGTCTGAAAGTATTATGAATATATCAATTTCTGGACAAAATTTTTATTTTAATCAGCTACGCACTACGCATGTGTGGTCAGGATATTTTCGAATAATAACTTTGTTTAATCTAGTATTTTCTGCTACTTGAATAAGAATTTGTGTCTGAACAGAAGAGTTTCCTTAATATGTATAGGAATGATATCAGAAACTTTGATAAAAATAGAATGCCGGTAGTGATGGGTGTTGTTATTATTATTTATACTAGATATCGCTTATACAACTTGTTCTTGTAAGGATCAAAATCTAAAACATAATAACAATCATTATTCGTCATTCAATTTGTTGACGGAATTGTTCACTTCCTACCTGCATTTGAAGGTAGGAGGTGATAAAAATGAATTAATACAGTTTTTCTATAATTTTCTAAAAAGCAATGAATTTCTTTTCTACAAGACCTGATTTTTGGTTCATTGACCAGCAAGTTGCAACTTTTTTTCTCAATTTTCCGGGTTAAACCTCATTGTTTGGAGATATGCTCTGTTTCATTGTAATTATATTGTGATTACAGATCAGGTTTAGGATAGATGGCTGGGAGATTTGGAGGGGAGGGCAAAAAAGAAGAGTACTTTGTGCAGTACCTCCTCAGTGTCTGCCAAGAGAGCCTGCTTGTCTGACTGACTTCTTGCACATCTACCTCGACTTGTTGTAAGTTGATCGTTAGTCGCGAGAAAGCCACCGGTGGCACATGTACGCGATCCCTTGTGGTGTGGTATCCATGGATAATAGGTGACGACCAGTCTTTAATTTCTGGATAAAGTATCTTCGACGACTAAGAGGAACAAGGTTCGTTGAATAGTCGCGTTCTAATTATACATTTTGTGCATTTTTTAAACATCCCTTAACACATCTGAAGAGTATCGCTCCTGATGCACATATAGTAAATCCCGAAGATATTTTTTATCTAAAAGTTAAATAAAAAGGCTGTACAGTTGACAACTACATATAAATATAAAGAAAAATTTCATTAAGGGGATTGTAAAGAGATATTACAATATTTTGTATGGTAAATGTAAACTGGAATACGTGCGAGATATCATTGTGGTTTACTATATGTGCCGAAACATTTAAAAGAATAAATATTAGTAAATGAGTAAATAAAAAATAAAACAAGGGGAAAAAATGGTGCCGTGCGGATATTAAATAACTAGTGGAAGTTGTCGTTTTGTGTTTGGTGAGGAAAGATGTAGTGAAAATAAAAGAGAAAGAGTGCATGCACTGCACGTGCTTCTGCGTTTATGTATTTCTGCAGCTGTAACGGCAAAGCTAATATTTCCACTCACCAAGGATATAAATTGCCAATGAAGAATAAATGCATCACTTAATTGGCGTGAATCCTGTATCGTGATAATTGTACATAAGACCTTTAATATTGCGAATTTAACGTGTGCAGGTAAAAATTGTGTTTTAAATGATCGAATTTGAGGTCTTGAACAATGTAAAAGAACGGAAAACAACTTCCCTGGGGATGGAGTTTGTTGCAAGTTATTTTAACACCAGATTCGCTGTTGAAATGACACTTAGAGTTTTTCCCGTGTAACCTAGAGAGGTTTCTTAAATTCATTAATTTAATTTCGTGAAACTAGGGCTACAAATTATTGTGTCAATTGTATCTGAGTATGCAAAATTTTATATCGATTTTAATGAGGTTTAAAAATCTGAGTAGTCGACTTTACTTCAGATTTAGTCTCAAAATTGTGTTCAACAACACAAACCAAACATAAATCAATTGTGTTCAACCCTAATTTCAATATATTAAAATTGCCTCCAAGTAAATTAAAATTATATGTGAAAATAATTGTTAGAAAAAAAGCATATGAACGAAACAGTATCTCGATAAAGAAGATAACAAATACTTGTTGAAGTAACATCAATTCTATCAACTTTAATTAAAAATATGTGGAATTTGACCCTAAGGAGAGGAGTACAAATCTTAATCAAACTGAGAAACAAAGTATGAATTCTCTGTAAGAAATGATCTGTGGTTTGTAATTGAATCCTTTCCTAGTAGGTGCACAATGCAAGTATCATATTTCTTGAACCTTAAGTATCATATAGAAGAATTAAAATACAATTCTCGAATAATAATATATATGTTTTTTGTAATTCGCTACAAATGATAATACAGATTCTAATAGTGAAGACGATTTTTCGAGCTGGTGTCAAATTAGCCTCTTTCTATTCTACCGGATCCACTATAAACTGGTATCATCTGAATCTTTTCATATAGCAAATAATATAACTTTACTGAGATTTATTTAACTTTATTTCATTTAATTCATTAAAAATCACTTCAGAGATTTCTACTAAATATATTTCTGTTGCAAAAATATCTAAAAAATCTCAAATTATATTTCTTGCAGCAGTTTTGCATATGCATAATACATAAATGCTATTGTACTTGTGGTTCTGGTCGGACTTTATCAGTAAGATAAGATGATATAAGCGGAAGAAAGATTGGAATAATTTTAAACAGTGTTAAACCTGCACTTTACTTTCTGTGACTAAAGCAACTCAAATTTTTCGAAAAGTAAAAGTGTGATATAATACATTAATCTGCATTAATAAGAGTAATCAGTAATTCTTATTACTACGCATAAGAAAGTTCGACATAAATTTTCCTCGTCAATTCCTGCGGTAACTTTCCAAGTCATCAATTTCAAATTACATAAAGAACCATAAGAAAATTTACAACTTCTCATTTGCATCTACAATTAAGAATAAGATTACTGCTTCAAATATCCATCAATAAATTTTCCATTATCAGTGATAAAAATGCCTTCAAGTAGATACACGGTGAAAAAATGCAAAAAAAACCTGTTGCTAAAAACCAATCAGTTATTTTCTCAAATTTTGCTAGCATTAAAATATATTAGAGTTTTTATATAGTATAATTTGTAAAAATATATTCAACATTTCCATTTTTATAAAACTGTCAATTACAACATTTTCCATTATTATAAATTACCTAAAAATAAGAGATATTACTTCAGGAAAATCTCAACCAGATTTTGTCTTAGCAAAACTCCCACGCATATACTCAGATCAATCGGGTGCAAACAATCACTGAGAAAACTGTTTGGTTCGGACAACAAAACTTGTTTGGTTGTGCCAACCAAATCTTGGTTCTTTTAACAAACCTTTTTTTGAACCAAGAAAATTGATTTAAACCAACAAAATCTCATTTTTGGTTGAATTAACAAAACTTTGGTTGGTTCAACAAAAATTCGGTTGGCACAACCAACAATTTTTGTTGCTTCTATAGCAACAAAAAGTTTTGTTGTCCGAACCAAACAGTTTTCTCAGTGAATATCTGAGTTGTTGAAATTGGTCAAAATCATCCATTGTTTATTGCGTAAGTTTAGAACACGCGAGAGTCTTCTAATCTGATAATAATTCCAATTAACATTCCTTCATTGTACATAACAATGCTAAATCTCAATAGAATTTTCTTTTTCAAGGAAAAACATTTTTTTTATGTCGATCTCTATCTTACATTTTTTATTATATTTTTATATTTTATCTTATCTTTAGATTACAATATTTTTTCATAGAGTACACGATTTTTGTTGAAAAGGATGTACTATATATAATAAATACATAACTTAATGATTTATGAGAGTCATTTCCTTGTCCAAGAGCAATAGCCTAACTCGTCTTTGACACAAACTTCCTTCTATAATTGCCTTCCGAGACACAATAACTTTATTGCTACTTTCACATTGTTTACTCTTTTTCTATAATTCTGAAATTTGTAAGAGAAAATGAATTAATATTAGTCATTTTTATCAAACTTAAAGACCTTTTTCTACAGCAAATTATTTCATTCGGAGAAAGATATAAATTACAAAAAATTGGAAATGAATATTTTTACTTTTAAAATTTATAACAAAGAATCCGATTTGTATAGAAATTAGATAAGAAAGTGGAAGTGTTAAAATCTTCAGGGCATTGAAATCTTAGCTGATTAGGTATAATCATAATCATAGAGGCTAATAATGTACACTAAGAAAAATGTTTGGTTCAGACAACAAATCTTTTTGTTGCTATAGAAGTAACAAAAATTGTTGGTTGTGCCAACCGAATTTTTGTTGAATCAACCAAAGTTTTATTAATTCAACCAAAACTGAGATTTTGCTGGTTTAAATGAATTTTCTTGGTTCAACAAAAGGTTTGTTAAAAGAAGCAAGATTTGGTTGGCACAACCAAACAATTTTTGTTGCTTCTATGGCAACAAAAAGTTTTATTGTTCGAACCAAACAGTTTTCTCAGTGTGATACGGTTTTCATACAAAGAAAATCCAACTTGATGTTTCTCGGAAACAAGTAATAGACCTTTTGTGGAATATTTATGTAAGTAAACTGATAAAAAGACGTTAATAATAGAACTAATAATAATAATAGTACTAATAATAGTACTGATGAAAGAAACAAGTTACTCTTCAAAGGTAATGAGAAATAAGAAACGAGAAACAAGATTCCATTACATAAAGACTATTCTTTAGAATTAAAATAGAAAATATAAATGTTGTGTCTAGCTAGTAAATTATAGGTCTTTTTTATTTGAATTTATAGTTGATTTTTACTGATGGCTGGTGATAATAAATTCACGGTCAATAAATGAAAGCCGAACAGGAACTTGTGAGATGAAGCTGGTATATTTTAAATCTATTTTAAAGCTATCAAGAAACTCATTGCCAAATTAATCCATATCTATAAAACTAGAAGCTGGTTTGAATGTACACACAAAGCCACGCGATCAGCTTTCAAGCCCTCATAAACGCGTGATATTCTCACCTGGCGCCTAATCTCTGCGCAATCGGGGTGATCTATCGATACGTCTCTAATGATCTAAACAGGGAATAATTGGGTCAATTATGTGAAAATAATGTTTCAATTTTTGCTAAAAATTCAGGACAATTTAATCCTTTCCTTTAATATTGTTCAAAAGACTTGATAATATATATGTATTATTAAAGTTCTTATTTCATAGTAAAATTTGAAAATTATTATTCACTTCAAACACTGAAAATTCTCTATTTGTTTCCTTTTGGTTAGAAATAGTGAAAGTAGGTGATGTTTCAGGGCATTCTATTTTAAAATCAAGAATCATGTATAGGGCTATGAACCCTGATTTCAACTAAATATCAACCAGAAAATGAAAAATAGATAACAAGTAGGTCGAAGAGAATTAATTTTTAAGATTGTAGGATCAAATGAAATTTGTTTACAAAATAAGTGAAAAAAACTGGTCAATAACTGCGTGTTTTGGCACATTTGATTATTTCTTAATTTGTCAGTTTCAAAAAATACACGACAAAGTGTTTAAAATTAGTAGAAATGAATTTGCAAAGACATTTTGTTAATGCTCATTAGCTTGGCCTTCATCTCAGACAATCTGCACAATACAGAAGCACTAAATGGATAGAAGAAGAAGCATAACTTAAAACTAAGAGCGTTTGAAATTGTGGCACAAACTCGTTCGTCGAACTCAAAAAAGGAAAAAATTTTGGCTTCGCTCTAAAGTCTAAAGTTAGCTTCCTCGCTCCACACTTGTAGCTCATAGAATCTTTAGTTTTACTCAAATACATAAATAGAAACCCAACAATTCAAATAACTGACCAAAAGTCACACGCATTAAAAAATACATCTTCTTTTCAAACTTACTTCAACAACTATATATTTTATGAAATATAAATAATTATTTTACTGGATATCAATATTTTTTTACTATACTCTGATTGATGCAATCTCTACCATATGAAGAGAGGATGAAAAAGATAATTGAAACATCACGTGCACTTGATGTAAAATATTAATAAGTCCCATTAATGCCGATTTTACTGTATGATCGAATAATAAAAAATAGTGGCTCGTTGCAATTGACAGAGTGCCATCAACAAATTAAGTAGTTGGCAATATCAGTCTGGTTGACCTTTAGGCATCAGATCTTCATTTTAAGAAATGCGCACTCAGATAAGAAGAAAAATTGTCTAATCATCAGAAAAGCAATTCATAAAAGGTAACAAGTAAATCGTCAATATATTTAGAGATTCATTTAAGACTGATTGTGTGATAATGCAAACTCTTAAAAGACCACTCAAACAATTACTGACCTCTTTTGTTCCTTTGAACAACTTTAAACTATCGTGAGAAAGATGGCTCGAAACATTTATAATACTACCCCCAAGATCACTTATTAGATTTTACTTATCATTCAAACATAATTTTCATTCAAATAAAATTCGAATGATTAGATAAATTAATATAAGAATGGAAATGTTATTATCACAAAATATAGGACTCGAGGTGGTATGCAGTTCTTCTTCGCTCATCTCATTTATCACGTGACTATTTTCGGCATACATACACGTGTCACTGCTTCCGTGTTCCAATTACTTTTATTTCGACCCTTCTTATAAATTAAGTATATTTTGTATTGACTCTTATCATTTAATATCTAAAAATAAATAACACTCAATCTATTAAATTAAATCTAAATTCTTCTCAATTATAATAATCTCTGAATATAGAATCACAAGTTTATTTTCAAATGAGAATGTAAAAAACGGTATATTTAAGTATAACTAATCCTGTGTCGATTCTACGATATAATTGAAAAATTATTAAGGGCATGTGATACTTTACCATAAGAGCAAATTATTTAAACCAATTTGCTCTTATGGTAAAGTATCACATGCCCTTAACAATTATAACAATTGCAAAAAGAATAATTATTTTTTAAACACAATGCTTTCCACTTTATCTTATAATGCGATATGTGCCACGAACTTTCAGAAAGCAGACTAATCGCTATAAAGAAATGATAACGTTAATATTTCACGGAAAAGTGAAACATATATGTAAGCTAAACTTTGTTTAATTCATTTTCTGTTACAGATGGAACTGCACACGAAATCATTAAGAACTTCCCCAGAAAAAAATGCTAAGGGTACTGAAACAATCTTTAAGACAGACGTAACATCTGGGTAAGCAAAAAAAATGTTTTCTTCTAATAGAAAATTGTGTCGCAAAACAATATTAAAGAATTAGTTCGAAAATTAGTTGTTAATTCTGTAATGTTATTCATTTATATCTAATTTTAATTTTCAACAAACGATGCATAATTTTAACACATCATAAATCATAAACATAAAAATAAATAGAGACGTGGGTGCCTGGCAAAGTTGCAATTACACAATAAAAATGAAAACAGTGATTGTCGTTCAAGTCAGTGAACCTACATTAAACAAAAGACTTAGAAATCTGGAAAGAAAATTTTTATTCTGATTTTAAAATTGGAAATAGAGAGTCCTCATTACGAAATCTTTAAAAATAAATAATAATCTACAAGAACAATTGGACTTATGCCAAATGAGAATGTTTGAGTTTTTATATTTAAACGTCTAGGTTTATAATCAACTTTTTGTCTTAAACGATTCGATAATATTCTTATACAATAAATAAATGACTAATATTTCATAAAAGTAATATAAATAATTAAAAAACAAATTTTATTAACAATTCATTGAAAATTTCCCACTAAAAATTGCTGACATTATAAAATCATAAAAACTGTAAAATTCAGGACATTAGAAAATTACCGAAAACATTTTTTTTAAAATTTTAATCCTGAAATAAGTAAAATAATAATTTATTTATTGATTCAAATCATTATCAATTATAATTTCGTAACAGTGCAGAAAAAATACTGCTGTGTAAACTTCCTCAAATAAAGACAACTCACACTACATACAACAAAATGTTCAACCCACCGAAGATAAAAACAAATATATGTAAAAGTTTAGTTTATATACTCATTCGGGAGAGATGAGTCGTTTTCGTGATTCGGTAGAAGTGCTGTAAGTCAAATATATAATTTTAATTTCTCTTAATTTTTTACTTCAATACGTTTTGTCAAAATAATCTTATTTTTATTTTATGAATGTTTAAATTGACAATTGAGTGCATGAATTTGTACACTTTTATTGATTATATCTTCGAGTCGAATCTCATGTAAGGAAAGACAGAGTATCGTGCTTATCAGTAATTTGATTAATAAAATGATCTTATCGTTTAAATTCGGTTTTAAAGTGTAATTTCATGTATATCTGATTAAAAAAATTTCTGAATAAATTCGTATTTTGCACATGCCTTTCAGAAACCTCTTTTTATCGATGCAAAGTTCCTTTATTAATAAAATCATTTATCTTTATTTTAAGAAATGGAAATAGCTATGGTGCCTTTCAATCAAAAGATCCGATACTATCGATAGAAAAGGGGATTGATGAAAAGCAATTAGACGATGTCCATGGCTCTGGCTCGCATCATCCAACCTCGTAAGTATAAATTTTACAAAAGATTTTTATGTGGTAGTAATTACCATATGAGCAAATTCAAGATACCCGGTTTTTTTCCACAAATTTTACTTTCTTAAAAACATAATAACGCACAGACGTAAAGAACGTAAACACGGACGTCTGTGTTTTATTATTATTTTTTTTTTTGTAAAGTAAAAACTGTAAAAACAAAATCTAAGTAAACAGAATTTGCTCATTTATAATACATGCTATATTTTAGAATGGAATATTTTTCTTGGGAGAAATAACAGAGTAATCATCAAATTCCAATCGATAACTAGGAAAATCAACTCAAATCAAAACGAGTATAAAGTCAAGATAATTATAATATATGAGAAATTGTGCTTTGAAACATGTGTTTTTGCTGTATCTGACGTTATCGCTCTTAAATTTGAGTTATTGCCATGAATATTATCTTTAAGTATTAAATACATAGAATGAGGTAATAAATTGCAAGTGTTCTTGAAATTTCGCCATTTAGATACGAAATATATAGTTAAATGATAAAAATAGAAAACAGCAGTCATTTTCAGTTCCAAAATTAGGGTATTTTTACAGAATAATTTACGAAATATTAGAGATGAAATATTAGATCCTTGCAAGCAAATTGTTTGCAAAATATTCCAAAATTAAACCCATTATAGGGCAGCATCGAATGGAGGCGTCATAATAATTTGAAATTGAGTGCAAAAATCTTCTTTTTCCAGATACGTGGAGACATTAATGCACCTGTTCAAAGGTAACGTCGGATCGGGAATCTTTGCACTGGGCGATGCGTTCAAAAATGCTGGATTGTTGCTTGCACCACCACTCACAATCTTTCTTGGAGTCATCTGCGTTCACGCGCAACATATTCTTGTACGTAGACTGCCTTCGTAATGCATCGCACCCGTTCATCTTAACAATTGCAACTTCGGGTGGCGTTATGCCAATAATCTCCAGAAGTAGGTACTAGACAGTACTATCAAATAAAATTAACAATCGTCGCTCACTGGGCCCTGGGTTAAATCCTTATTAAATGGGTAGAGTAAAGGGTTCCTCAATTGGAAGTAATTTCAACTATTACTACCATCAACATTAAGCAATCTCTTTTCATCTCGAATAAGCCCACCACCATAGAAAGTATCATCCCTAAGAAATCTAAATTAACAACATTACAATATTTACAAATTGATCTATAGTCTGTGACCTACCTATCGCGACTCATAAAAAACTTCATCAGTTAGCACATGGTTTAAAAACACATGTTAACATATTGTTGTTAAAAACGCAATTTTTCGAAAAATCTTCAGTTAAAAAGGGGCCGTCCTTAAATTATGTAAGGCTGTTCAAAAAGGAAAAAAATCTTACGTAAGAAAGTTTATTGACCACGTACCCCCCACGTAAGGTCAGCATAGAAAAATGCTTACCCTCCAACTAAAAACTTTATGTAATTTAAGGACGGCCCCAAATATAATTTTGGATCTTTTAATTGAATATTTTTTCAGTTAAGATGCAATGAAGAAGTAACAAGAAGAGTGGGAGATTCCCTTCAAACGAAACCTGGCTTCGCTGGAACAGTCGAATTATGTTTCGCAACAGGCCCTATTCCTTTAAGGAAATATTCAGTCTTAATGAGGTCAGAACAAATTGAATATATTTGCTGAGATTTTCCACTCGTTCTAATATTATCATAGATTTATGAAACTTACATATATTGATAAGGATGTTGTCACATTATTATCTTGTGGAAAAATTCTTAGTCATTAATTATAATAAGTAATTACAATAAGTAACTAATAATTTCCACAGAGAACTTAAAATTCGTTTACGATCAAATTTTTATAAATATGTTTCATTTAAAGTTGATAACAGCTTTCTTATTAAATTTTAATATATATATATATATATATATATATATATATATATATATATATAAAGTACCAAAAATTGATAGGACGTAAAGCTGAGGTGAAGAGCTATTATATGAAATTATAAACAAGATTAATTCTCTTTCTTATGTGGAAATCAAAGTTCAAATGTATAGAATTTTCTTCAAATATAGTTAGAAGTATATCACTGATTCAAATGAGAGAGAATGAAAAGATTATGAGTAAGGATTCTCCTGAAACATTTGAGGTGTGAATTATATCATTATCTAATTCAGAATTCCGAGAACATTTAGAGATTGATAAATAAGGCAATATCAAAATTAGAGTCGGTTTTTAAAAGTAATAGTCATGGTATCCTTGAAACCAATAAGTAATGATCTACTTCCTAATAAAAAATTCTACTAGTTTGATTCAGTAGTGAATAAGATTAAAAAATTTCAGTCTCATTCACTATATTATTTTGTTATTTCATTCACAATAGTATATAAATAGAAAATTTCCTCTTAATTTTATTCTACCTATGACCCAATGAACATTTTATTTATTTTTCTTCATTATTAATCCCGAAAAAAAACCTTCAACTCACCCATGATTTATTTACCCATTTTTTATAATTTTGCCCTTACTTTACCATTATTTTATATTTTTCCAGAAAATTAGTTAATATCTTTCTATGTGTTACGCAACTCGGATTTTGTTGCGTCTATTTTGTTTTTATTTCTACAAACATGAAGCAGGTAAGAAACCTCGACCATACTTTATTATTAAAATATTTGCCTTTTTTAAAAACACGCTTTTAAATCTTTCTTGCAGGTTCTGGATGTTTATGGTTGGGAGTTAAGTGTGCAGCTGCATATGGCTATTGTTCTAGTACCAATAATTCTGAGCACTTGGATTCGAAATTTAAAATATCTGGTGCCAGTTTCTTCGATTGCAAACTTTTTGGTTCTTGCTGGGTACATTGCCACAATGTATATTATGGCTCACGATCTACCACCAATCAGTGAAAGAAGATATGTTGCAGACTGGAAAGCCATTCCTCTCTTTTTTGGCACCGTTATTTACTCTTTCGAAGGAATCACTTTAGTAAGTTTTATCTAGCATCACGTTTTAATGAATTTTCATTTAGCTTTCTTTGTAGTTTACGTTTTCTGCTGTTGAATTTTCCGAGTAGTCATTAAAATCGAAGAAAAAAAATTTACCAAGTCCAGAAAAATGCCAGGTTGTTTCACGGTTTTCCCGGATCCAGTGGTCATCCTAAAAGAAATTATGATAGTGATTATCATGAAGCACTGAATAAAATGAAATAGCATATATAGAGTCTTACATAATTTATGGTTTTATTTAATCCGGGTTCAATAATTTCGGTGAATTCATTAGAGATTGATTCATTGTCCTTTTCAAATATCGTTCATGTCAAATTGAAGAACATTATTTTCTACTGATCTGAAATTAGAGCAAAAATTGCATTATTATGGACGAAATGTAAAATTATTAGAAGTATTATTTCGCTTATCAAAAAAGACTTGGGTTGAAATATTGAGATGGATTGTTTTATATTCTGAAACAGAATTAAGCGTTTTTCAAATGAATGTATTTAAACCATTTATATTTTGTTGTATTCAATTTAATTTATATTTAATTATTTTGGTAATATGTTATATCCCATTAAAAAGGAAATTATTTTTATCTAGGAGCAAATGTTTTAAGGGAGTGAAACAACACCCTAAATATGGTATTGTCAAGGGGTAGTTTGTTTGATTTTCATGTAAAAAGGCAATAAGTATTTTTGAACAAATTGGATCGGAAAAGTTTCATCATCATGAGGGATGAGAAACGCTATTTGCTCGATTAACTAAAAAATTTTATGGGTAGATAAGAAAAAAAACGTATTTTTTGTTTAGTGGGCTTTATTATAAATCAAGATCATTAAAATCGGCGAGAGACACCTGGGGTACCTTCCTTGTTAGAGATAATTGTTAGCAAAGAGCTTTCCCCAAATTACCCTCGTTTGCGACTTTTATCCAGTGATTTTCCAATTAGGAGTCAAGAAACAGAAGAACAATGAATTTCGAATGAGTAGAGTAGATAATTAACTAATTAGTGGTGTCAGAATTGAAGAAAAATGATATCTTTAAGTGGAATCCTTTTTTTATCTTATTATCTTTAATTTATTTTATTTTTATATTTATATATTTTTTTTATTTTATCTCTTAATCTTGGCATTGGATCTTATCGCAATAAAAATGAGAAACCTGAAAAATAAAATAATGATAAAAGAAAAAAGCGAATTGAATTTAAAAAAGTGTTTTATCAGGCTTTTCATTTGATCCAATGGTACTTTTCCATTTTACAGAAATTGAAAATTGTTCCCTAAATTAATTTCTTGATCTAATTTTCAGGTATTACCTCTCAAAAATGAAATGAAAAAACCCACCAATTTCAACAAGCCCCTAGGAGTTCTGAACGTGGGGATGGTTTTCGTAGCCATCATGTTCGTGGCAATGGGATTTTTGGGATACCTAAGATATGGAGATTTAGTGAAGGGTTCAGTTACTCTTAATCTGGAATCACATGAAGCGTAAGTGCATCTAAAGAAAATATTTAAAAATTATATAAAGTAAATATAAATCATCATAAAATAAATTTAACAACTGAAATAAATTTCTATCAAATTCTGTTTAACTTTTAACTTTTCATTCTTACTGATGATGTATTTTGCTTGCATATATGAAGGGCTGATGGAGTGACAGATAATTTCGTCTACTCAAGGTCAATATAAATTTCAGAAATGCTGCATGGATTAATTTATAAAATTATTTATAAATTATTCTTAATTTGTTTCCTTATATTACAGCTGGTGTGAAAAAGAACTTTATTTTTAATTCACAATGAGAAAAATCTCTACATAGAATGATATGCTTCCAAGCAAACAAGATCACAAGATACAAAATAATTTTAAATATATCTTACATTCTGCACAAAGAATACAATTTTATTTATGCATGGCTTTATCTCTCGAGCATGATTTTAAATTTTAAACATTCTAAAAATGTTTACCTGGTTGTCTAAAATTTGTAGCCTTGGCCTGATCAGTATTTATTTTTCAGATTACCGCAGTGTATAAAGCTAGCAATCTCACTGAGTATTTTATTGACTTACGCCTTACAATTTTACGTGCCAATTGCGATAATCTGGCCACAAATTGTTCAACAATATGGACCCTTCCAGTATCCAGTGATGGGCGAAATCATTTTTCGATCAAGTGTCTGCTTCCTAACTTGTAAGTACTTTTGTGAAAAAGTATACATTTAGGAGTTCTAAACTTGTACTTCTTCTTTTTTTTTTTTTTTTTTAATTTATCAATTTCTCCAGTCATCCTCGCAGAAGCAATTCCACATTTGGGTCTCTTTATCTCACTCGTTGGTGCAGTAAGCAGCACAGCTTTGGCTCTTCTTTTCCCACCCATCATAGAAATGGTCGTGTGCTGGCAAAGTCCAAAACTAGATAAAATCACAATAACAAAAGACATATTTATATTACTCATCGGACTCTTAGGATTCGCCACTGGAACATATGAAAGTATTACAGCCATCGTTCACGAATTTAGCAAAGAAAACTAACAAAGAAACAATAGTATCATCTCGTATAAAGTGAAAAAATTCGATATTATACTATATAGTAAATTGTTTTCTCTTTATAATTTTAGTTTAATAGCAAGTTCATTTTAATAGATAGCGATCAGCTCTTCTTTTAGTCACTTTACGTTGGGAAAATGTAATATTTCTTTCGCCAAAAACTTTGAAAAATAATTGTTTAAATTTTATGGTACTAAAATATTTCTTAATTTTAAAAGTCGGGTGAATTGCCTATGCAAACTAAATGTATATAAAATTATTAATTAGTTTAATTAGTATTATTTACACTAAATAAAATAGGATCTACTTTACTTTAGAGTATTGCGAAAGCAGAGAAAGCTCCAATCAACTCAATCAAACTCAAACAGTATTTTATGAGACTTCAGAAACTTCCTAATACTAAATTGATTTTCTTAATTACGGAGAACAGGATCGACCAATGAAGACACCTTTGTCTTTTATATATTTATCAAATTTATATACGCAAGTTTGCGTGAAGCAAAAGCACATGAAATAGCAAAGAAGCCCATTAAGACTTATCAACAATAGAAAAATATTATGCAAAAAGTAAGAATAAGTTTTGTTTATAATAGCAATATATGAAAAGTAGTAATAAAAGTTTGGTCAATTTGGATTCACTCGACAGGAGTAAGGGCAACCATCCCAAAACGTAACTGGTCCGGATCGCGTTTCATATATTCTTGACAAACACGAGCGGCATCTTCTAGAAAAGTGGCAGGGCTGGAAACTCCGTGATTGATTGGAGAATCTTTCCGTCCGTCTACGATAAGAAATAGAACGAAATTTGTAACTAAATGTTGACAAATCATGATAAAACAACTAAAAATTCTACAACCTTTATTCAGTGATAAAAGTCAATCGTAGCAATATATTTACGAATTAATTGAAAAACACGTACCTAACTCATAGATATGGCCATCTTTTTGTACAAATGCCACAAAGTGATTAAAAACGGGTGTATTCTCACTAGGAGCCTGTAATATATTATAAATAATAATTAGAAATTACAAATAGACATTGCAAATAGAAATTAGAAAGTATCAAAATACGAATCTTGACAATTTACGGAAGTCGTTTAAATTTCACAATCAACTCGAGTCATTCTTTAATCATAAATCGCAGAGAATAGACTTCTTTATTTTGTAGGTGGACTTACAGGGCAACGAATACAAGTATCTCAATAAAAGGTGACTCATTTATAATCTCTTAGACTTTTTGCTCAAAAGCGATAAAAGATTATAAACATGTATTACCCCTTTTCTATTATCAAGAAAATAGGTTTACTTTTATGTAGTTTATGTATTTATCAAATATTAAAACTGATACTTCTTGAAATTTTTTGATTTTTTCTCGTAGTTTATTTCCCTTCCTGAACTAATGATAAATAATAGGCTTTGAACTGCTTAGCACTACTATAAATCCCAATTGGAGATGTAAAATTAGAAATTATAATTATTACCTCTGTTTGTCCCTCATGTGCCAATTCTTTATGGACTTCGATAAAATCATTTTCTTCCATTAAAACTTCTCCCCGTTCAGTGCTTGAAAGATCTTTGGTCTTTTCCAAGAATGACTTTAAAAATCCATCTTCGAGTTCAATCCTTTAAAGTAAAAACAAAAAGAATGTACTATTAAATTAAATAGTAGTTTTTAGTGAATTTAATTTAGAATTCTTAAAACTCAACTTAGTTATTATTGTCAATTGAAATACAAATACAAATATACGTACTCCTCAGTGTTATTAGCGAGGCTGTGAATTAAAGCGATTGTTCCGCAAGCGTTTGGAATAAATTGTTTCAGAAAGTAAACATTAGGAGATATATCCTTATCATCATCTGTCTTACTTTGTTCTCCAGTTTCAGGTCTTTCTTGCTGAAATTTACATTTTATGTATATATAATTTTAAATTAATTTCAAAAATCATAAAAATTGTAATTAGTAAAGAAAAAAAGTAGCGAACCTTCTCAGAAAGGGGATATAAGAGAATCATTGCAAGTACCGGTCTGGGTAATATGGCCAGCATATCGGGATCAAGTCCGTAGACATCAACTATGTTCCATTTCTGTGGAACACCCACTTTGTGCAATAACTAAAAAAATATTAAAGCATGTGAAATAACTTATATATATCTTAATAATAAATTAATTTGGATAGGTTATTTGTACCGATTTTTTGGTACCAATAGACAATGCCTATACATATATTGATTGGAATGACTTAGAAAATATTTCAAATCCATTGAAAGTAATTCCAAGGCACCGTTTATTTTTAAATACGCAATTTTTCTGCAAGCTCAAAGAAGCGCAATAATTGATAATACAGTTATAAATACACACGTAGAGGCAAAAGTTGAAGGGAGAATGAGAAACTAAAAAAACCGGAAAAACAAAAAAAAAAAAATGTACATAATATACTCACCAAAGACGATTAATTATTACTAATTAACTTGAGTATTTACCAGGAATGAAAACTATTAATTGCACTAATAAATTATTTCTGCTTATCACGTCAAATCTCACCTTTGTCATAACCTAAAATTGATAAGAAATTTTGTTAGGATTTTCATATAGATAGAAAGTATTTTCATGTGAAATTAATCCACGTACCTCAGGATTACATTCCAACGGGACCCAAGCCATTTTATAATAATTGATTGCTTACTTATTTTTAGCAAAAGAAACTATTCAATTAATGATACTTCAGTCGTCAATAGCCGGTAAGCGGTTGGGCGTTGGGCGTTGGTGCTTGGAGAATTGTTCGAATAGTGCGAAATATTCTTGGAATTTTGCAATGGCCAACAATATGTACAATACAACAATGGCGCCAACAAAGAGCGGCAAATTCGCGGACATAGCACTGCGATCGCTACTAGCGGGAAATTTCAAATCTTGCAATTTGAACTTTTCACCCCCAACGGAATAAGAATCCAATATCGAGCAATGTTAAAAGAGAAGAGGTCATTTGATGAAATTTTTATCATTTTTAAGTAAGGAGAGATGGGTAGAGGTTAAAATTTAAGGGGTAGAGGTTAAAATTTTCAAAAGAAAGTCCAATATTTTATCCAGTTTCAAAAGTTAGAATTAAACGATTGAATTTGAAAATTTAATAAGGCAATAAAAATTTGAAAATGGATAACTTTGAATCATACAAAATTCAAATTCTTAAGGCCATGTATAAGTTACGTGACTTTTGGCGCATTGTAACAATAGTTTAGGTTTTCAGGCATCGCATTAAGGCCATGTGAGACTTATCCGATCCCTACCTTATCGACATTTTTTTTTGCAACCTTGTACATTTATTAAAATATTAAATTGAAAATTTCTAAAATTAAAGAAAATACGCTAAGGTATGTTTATCTGGTCTTAAATTTTTGTAAAAATAAAAAAATTTAGTCGAAAAAAATTGTTTTTTATAAATGGCAATATATTTAGGACCAAATAAATGTACCTTAAGGGCGTTGGACCCAAATGTTAAGCTCCAAATTCAATTCTCCATTTTACTCAACGAAAATTATAGATAAATATTTTTTCGCTTTGTAGCGCTAATCTTTATTCAAATATAAAACTGCATATACAGAGCGAAAAAATATTTAGTTTCGATACTTTTTGTATAAAACGAAGAATTCAAAATCTGACTTCAAAATGGAATATTTTCATTTCACTTAAAAAATATTTGAATTAGGTATTTTCCGCGCTCTGTACGCATAATTATAGTTAAAAATTGATTAATTCTACAGAGGGAAAAAATTCCAAATTTAATATTTTTTGAGTAAAATGAAGAAATCGAATTTTTATATTAGAATTTGGCTCCAACAATTTTAGAAATTTTCAATTTGATATCTCAATAAATGTAGAAGTATCGTTGCATAGAAAATATGTTGGTAAGGTAGGGATCGGGTAAGTCTTACATGGCCTTAAAAAGATAACAAATGAAATTAATTGTTTGAAGCAGATAAACGTGAAGAAAACGATAGGGAACGTTTATTTACTGGCTAAAATGCTTTTCCTCTATTTGATTTCAAATGAGGTGCCTGAAAAAAATGGCAGCCGGTAAAGTAGGAATCGGATAACTAATACATATAGCTAAATATATTTATAATGATACATTTATGGCTCGTATATAAGATATTAAAAAAAAGTTTCACTTATGATTGCTCAAAAAAAAATATAAGTAATTAGTGATTTACGATAATTAATTTATGTCACAATATTAGCGCGTTTAATTAACTCGTACAATAATTACTGGTTGGCTTTACTATTAATTGGCAATTGGTATATGTAGCACTGATTAATTTTACAGTGATGAGTGAAATTTTTGCAAATAATAGAGAGTGCACGTTTACCCAGTATTTTTCAAATGTACCCCCACACGATGCTCTCATTATTTTCCAAAATTTCACTGAGATATTGTAATTGCTGTACAAATAACTGCAAATAATTCAGAAGAATATTATTATATTTTGACCAAAATTTAAAAACTACTAATGTAAAAGCGTTTGAAGATTATTGTGAACTTAAAAAATTATTGTGAAAACATACATATGTAATTTCCAGAACCTATTTTTACAACCCAGAATATTTCATTAAGGGCGTTGGACCCAAGTTTTAAGCTCAAAATTCCATTCTCCATTTTACTCAACGAAAATTATAGATAAATATTTTTTCGCCCTGTAGCGCTAATCTTTTTTCAAATATAAGACTGCATACAGAGCGAAAAAAATATTTAATTTCTATGCTTTTTGCATAAAACGAAGAATTCAAAATCTAACGTTAAAATTGAATATTTTCATTTTACTTAAAAACTATTTGAATTAAATATTTTTTCGCTCTGTACGCATAATTCTAGTTAAAAATTGATTAATTCTACAGAGGGAAAAAATTCCAAATATAATATTTGTTGAGTAAATTGAAGAAATGTAATTAATTCTAATTTTTCTTTATTTTTAACAAAACGGTTCGTATATAATTAATGTCGACTGAAATTAAGGTACTTTTCCCGTTACTAATTTACCAATGCATAGGAATGGCGCAATTTTATCCAAGAACTTAATTAAGTTCGATTTTCAAGCCATCACATCAAGGTTTTGAATTTGGAGTTCATCTTAATTTTATGAATATGCAGTTGATTACTGTACAATCGTGGGAGGAAAATTACCTATACCATTATAATGTAACGATAAATAATGGATTAATAAAAATGAAGTAAATCGTATCTAAGGGAAAGAAAAAAATATACCTATACCTTACAATTTTACATCGACAGACTGAAAAACCAGTCAAGGAAGACTAAAACCCAAATGGTGGGCATGACCAATTATCTATTCCAAAAAAAAAAATTCCCACCATTCTTTCCCACTTATACAATTCTAGGACTTGGGCCTGCGGGCCCCTCTTCTTTACTACCTCGCCACCTTCCACTGAATCGTGGTTCGAGTGACGATGTGAAAGTAATTCTCAGTGATTCTCAACTTTCCAGAAATAAAAAAAAATAAGGGAGGGTGGAAGTCGACGTGGGAAAAAATAAGAAGAAAACCGCGAGATTCTAGTCATCTTAGAAGGCCGTTGTTTATCTAACTTATGAGATAATTTACGTACAGATAGAATATATAATAGTAAAAATCACTTGTTACTCTTTTTTCCGCTCTTACGACAACATTTTATTACTGTAAAAAACAGTTTTTTGTGAATAAAGACCAAAAAGTTGTAAACGTACATAAAAGATATAAAATAATGAAGAATATTTTAGTTTCGAATTGAAAATTTTTTAAATATAATTAATGCAGTATTCATGTAGTTTTTTTTCAAACGTTTTGTTTAATTTGTACAAGAAATCATTAAAAAATGTAATCTTCAGCGGCTCCTCAATTTGAGTGCCTCTGATACCACGGCTATGGAAAACTCTTTCGTGGCGCTCCTCATCGTGGCTTGGAACGTAAACTTCGAAGCTTATATAGTTAGTTGTCACTGGGACACCGTCAGAGAAACATTATAATTTTATCGAAGATTTAAAAACATAATAGAAGTAAACAATACCCTGTGATATAAAAATAAGCTAAAAAAAGTTTTTCATGAGATAAAAGTTGCTGAAATGTTTTTGCTTCCTAAGTGTCCCGTGCTTTGTGAAAATTTGAAAGAAGAGTAAGGAATAATAAATGAAGGTAAATACAACAATTATTTCAAATTGGGTGAAATTAAACTTAACGAAAATTTTAGTTAAAGAAAGATTTAAATTGGTATATCATTGCCACGTAAAAAAATTTTTATAGTGATATTTGTTGCTAATATTTCAAATAAGTAGTTGGAACAAATTCCCACGTGATTCTTATCAACTTTACCTTGATAAGAAAGAAACTGGGAATGGTTTGTATGAACTCAAGTACTTAAATTTAATTTGACATCATACCACGTGCGAACGATTCAAGATCCACTGGAGCGCATGTCGCGTGTCACAGTACAACATTGACATTTAATACTGTTTACAAAATTTGACGTTTCTGAAAATTATTACTCAAATTGACTGATGTAGTAATGATTCGTAGTACAATTTAAAAAAATGCTTTAACAGATAATTAAAGTCGTACTAATATGTTAAAATTAAATAATTTATGTATTGAAAAATCTTAGATCTACAGAATAAAAGTAAACCAACAGATTCATATGACCTTCACACACAATGACATTTACACACCCTCCAGAGGGATAAAAGCTCCCGAGTGAACAATTGACATTTATGATATAAATATGCACTTTTTTTTAGTACATATGTAGCTGGGTAAGAAGAATGCTTGTGATTATAATTTTTCTATCACAAATCTTGTGATGTAATTTTATCATTTATACATACTTATAAACATAGTATAAAATAAATCTTTACCACTGAACTTCAACCTCTATTAATTAGAAAAATGACTTTATACCATTAAAACGATAATTGAATAAAAAGTCTTCCTTATAAAATGTATATTCAAGAGAGTGACACGTATTTTTAATACCCCTATATATCTTGAAACATGACATGATTTAATGTGTACTTAGTGTTATGTAGGTATAAGATGAGACAAATGATATTATTAACCAGAACGAATTTCTTATCTTCATACGCATCAAGTTAATCAAATAATTTATATTTTTAGGCAAAAATTAAGCAATAAAAATAAAACTGTGCTTTAAAAGAACAGTTACTAAAACTGCACATAGTTTTATGAATTATTGAATTAGTAAAGGTATAAAGATATATCGTTGGATTTTTTAGAGAATATAAGAAATCCGAAACTACCTTCATTCCAATAAAAATTTATTTTAAACATAATTTAATTTATTATAAATTGCATTGGATTTTCTAAGAAAGGCGGAATTAATTATACCTCTTTTATTCATGTGATGTTTCTTATTTAATAGCCGAGAAGGAATTTTTATGATTGCTTATGATGAATGTTGAAATTTCTCGAATAATAATTTATTTATATTTGTAATGATTACAAAATTCTTTTCAAGATATTTGTATCCTTCAAACACGTAACTCATTCATTAAAATAGACGCACAGTAACAAGTAATATAAAAATGAAGGAAGATTTTGCTGTTTTAATTGATGAAGCAATTTTAATTTTTTATATTATATGTTTACACTTTGTGAAAAAGTTTTTAAAGTGAAAATATTTGTAGGTATTTTTTTCTGACTACTTGAAAATCTGTAAAGGATCACATTTTTGTGGAAATTTGACATCAACTTGGGTGGCTCTCATTTTAAAACAAAATTAAGTGAAGAGCCATGTGCGTACGTAGAAAAAGAGATGAGGCTCAACACTCGAGTGAGACTGAAGCCGAAAAATGGAATTTAACTTCAGCAGTCTGTAATTATTTAAATTTTACCGATTTTTTTACCGACCGAACAAATAATTATATTTCCCGAGATTATTTGTATAGTAATTACAATATTACAATGAAATTTTGGGCAATATGTAATAGAAAATATATTGGAGTCCGTCTGGTGGTACTTTTTACTTTCAATTTAGAAAAATTATTTTTTTTTCAAGTTTCATCAAGATATTGTAATTGTTCAAATAATCCCGAAAAATATAATTGTTTACTAAATAAAAATTTAACAGTTTAAAGATTTTGCTGCAGCTGTAAGATTGCATTTAGGTAATATCTATATATTATATGTACTTCTGTTTTCCGTCGAATTCATGAAGAAAATTTGGCGTGGTCTTCAAAACTATACCAAGTATTGCATAAATAGAATTTCATGTCTGGTACACATTATCGCTTAGCTACACTAACTGATTCCAAAGTGCACTGGGAGTACAAGGCACCCTTCTTGCTAACTAACGCGCCGTAATTAATGTAAATTACTGATTAGAACGATGAACAAGGATGTGTCAGGTGCAGTAAAATCGAGGGTAAAACGTCGTCGTTTACTCAAGAAAAATTTGTTAATGAAGTAAATCTTCTTCCACAATCCACATAAAATTGTAAATTGTATAAAAACTATACAAAATAATTTATATCTGAGACAACGTAATGGTTGTAAATATCGGATAAAATATTGGAATTACTTATTTCCAGTTGCGTGGGCCCTATTGTCGTGTGGCTCATATTCCCCAGATCCAATTGTAGCCAGAGCAACGTCGTTAGTAAATTGCACAACCCTCAACAAAAGGTTCGCAAAAGCAAAGTGTGTTCATAATTTACATGAAAAGAAGCCAGAAAGAATATACAAAAGTAAAGTTCTATATATATGTAGAATGGAAAACATGACACCTGCTACATTATTAAAACTTCAGCCTCTCTCTCCTAATTTTATTTTTTAAAACATATTTTTCTTTGTACATATATCACAGCAGCTAATTAAATGTACCTTTTTAATTAAAAAATATCACATTGATAAAATGAATCCTATTCTTACAAAAGAAAATTAAAATACTAAAGTAATTTAGTAAAAAATTAATTACTTTATTGTACTAACTAAAGAAAAACTAGGAATTAAAATATTGCTCTAGAGAATTTCCAGGAAAAGATGATACGTGTAAAAAATGTACTTTGCACTTTATTTAAATTATTTTCAATAATACACAGCACGTTGAC